>QTSX02005173.1:0-151276 GCA_014839935.2 Entomophthora muscae
ACCCAGAAGTTGCTCTTCATCAAAATAATCAAAACAGTGTTGGGAGAGTACCTTGACCAGTTTTGTGTGTCCTACCTGGACAAAATCCTTATATATAGCAAGACCCACTAGGAACACCTGTGCCACTTGGATCTCATCATTGAGAAACTATCACAAGCCAATTTTCATGCCAAACTCAAGAAATGTGAGTTTTCTAACTAGAGATAGAATTAATTGGCTACATAGTCAAGACAGAGAGATTTATAATGTCTAAGGATAAGGTGGATTTAGTAACTTCCTGGCCCATACCCAAGTGCCAAAAAGGATTCAGAAGCTTCCTGGAATTGAAAAACTATTGGAGAGACTTCATAAAAAGTTTATCTGATTACTCTGCCCTTGAACTGCCTCTGCTATGAGAAGGTTCTGTTTGTTTGGTCTCCAGAATTTATTTCAGAATTTGAGACCCTGAATTCAGCTTTCATCTCTGCCCCTGTCCTGGCAACGCCCAACCCAGTCAAGCTGTTTACCCTGGAGACAGACGCCTCTGACTTTGTGGTGGGGGAGTCCTCTTTCAGGAAGAGGGGATGATATGCTACATATAGTATAATATTACTCCAATAAGCTGCTTCCAGAAGAAGGAAGCTACCCAATATATGACAAGGAGATGCTTGCCATAAGGAAGACCTTAAAACACTGACACATATACCTATGTGGAGCTGAATTCTCTATGAAGGTCCTCATTGATCACAAGAACTTAGTTTACTTCTTCAAGCCCAGACAAATGAACCAAAGGTAAGCCAGGTGGTCCTTAGAACTGGATGACTACACCCTGACTATTGACTAAAAGCCTGGGAAGGTGAAAATGATACCTGATGCCCTGAGTAGAAGAGCTAACCTAATCCCCTCCTCTACAGAAATCAAGGACTGCAAAACCCATACACCACTAGACCCCATCAGCCTAGTAATAAAAATGAAGTACTTGAAGATTGCTACCAGCAAACCTGATGTTATAGAATCTCAGAAGCAAAACACCTACTCAACCAAACTAGTCAATGCCCTGGAAAAGGACCCCAATTGCCATCACTCAAAGAAAGGTCACTCCCTGAAAGGCACCACCTTGCTGCTCCACAATAAAATCTATGTGACTGAGGGCCCAACCTGAGCCAATATATTGATTGACCATCACTATTCAGAGATAGCTGGCCACCCCAGTAGACACAAATACCTCCTAAGTATCAAGTGGAACTACACATGGCCAGGTATGGACAAGGAAGCAGCAGCCTACATCAATGGGTTCAAAACCTGCAGAAGAACCAAGACATGCTGCTCTAAGCCAGAAGAATTGCTAAGGCCTCTGGGCATTCCTTCTAGACCCTGGAAATTAGTATCAATGGATTACATAGTGGAGCTCTCCCCTTCAAAATCCTTTGACACAATCCTAGTCATGGTAGACTGTTTCACCAAAATGGTTTACTTCATCCTGACCACTACCCACTGTGCAGTAGCTGAGACTGCCAGAAATTTCCACAACCGCATATTGACGCAACATGGCATACCAGAAGAAATCATCACTGATCAAGGACCCAAGTAATTAAGGACCTTGGAATAAAATGCTGTGTGTCAACCTCCTATCACCCGAAAAAAGATGGACAAACCAAACAGGCCAACCAAATCTTGGAACAATATCTCCAATGCTATACCAACATGGACCAAGTCAACTGGGCAGAGATGCTACCCATGGCGCAATATGCCTATAACAGCATAGACCACATATCCACAGATATGTCCCCCTTTAGGGCCAACTATGGGGTTGATCCCTCATGATATCCCAGTATTGGCATCAAGGAACAGAATACAGCAGGGCAAACCTGGATTGAACAAATACACAACACTCAGAAAACCTGCCTTAGGAACCTAACCCGCACTGTTAATACCTACAAAGTGTTTGCTGACAAGAAAAAGATTCCCAGGAAACCCTTAGAAATAGGTAAAAAAGTTTACCTCAACTCCCAGAAGGTCCCCTTAAATGTGTCTAGTAGGAGATTATCCCACCACTGCTGCGGTCTTTACAAGATTGTTAAGCAAATAGGAGTAATGGCTTAAAAACTAGACCTGTTGTCTACTTGGAAAATTAATGATGTCTTCCGCTGGTCCTTGTTATTCAAGAAAGAAGAAACCTCTCTTCCTCATCAAAAGATCAAGTCCAATCCCCCACCCATCCAGGAGGGACATGTGAATGAATACAAGGTCAAAGATATCCACAAATACTGCCTACACTACAAGACTCCACAGTAATACGTCAAATGGGCAGGTTACCCCCCCCTAAAAAAAGAGCACCTGGGAACTTGTCTCCAACCTGCCTAACACACAGAGCCATACCGCAATACTTGGACAGAAATTTTAGTAAGGAAGTAAGTGCTGGGAGAGAAGGAGATGATGTCACAAGTGACAAGTTACTGTTAAAAATGTATGTGGTAGAATTCCAACTACATGATTTGAACCCCAAAACCCTGCAGGCCACCAGCCTGCAGGCCCAGCTGCCTGCTTTTTTTTGGGCTCAACCCAGAACTAAATTTGATTTTGGAAAAACTCCTGAGACCTACCAACCTAGAGCTATCTGCGCCAATGCCTCACCTACAAAAAGACCTGGTTAGTCCTGCCAATGAGAGTGTGGACCTGGTCAACAATCCCAAGATAACTGGGGCCACCACTGTTGGGGAATTGAAGAAGCTTCCCTTGGAATGCAGGCCGCCTAAGGATGACAAATACTACAGCTCAAAAAGGGAATTCAATTTTTCCCATTCTGATCCAGCCAATGAGAGATCCCCCGTGCAGGATGCCACTGAGGGCTTCCAAACCCTGGTAGATGGTACCACCCATCCCAAGGGGATCACAAAGGTTTTCCCATGGCAGATGGGCATACTTATACCCTGGGCCACTGTGATGGACATTGACAGGTAATAAGAAGCTATGACGGATCCAGAAAATTCATGCTTGCTTCTTCATTATCCCGGTCTGACTCTTTTACGGTTTGACACAGAATCCTTTATTTAAGATTTGATGAGCTTGGATTCTGGGCAAGCAATCTTGGCGTTAAACTTGTTGCCATCTGGTGATCACTTCCACGTTTTTTGCTTCCCATAGTCTTAGCTGCAGACCATCTCTCTCACTACATGGTAGTCTTATTTCAGTTAAAAGCCAAAAACACAAAGCATAAAAAGATTGAGGGGAAAGCAACCATTGTCACACATAAGTATCATTTTTTATTAATTATTGTCATGTTTCCATTATATACCAATCAGGGTACATTTGGCTGAAACCCCCTCCAGTTCTGGAATCACACCTGGATTCCTATCAAGTGCTTTATGACATAATAAATGTCATCCAATCCAGCTCTTTGCCAAAAAGATCTTCACACTCTTAACCTATAAGAATGTGCCCCAATACATTCCAGAATCACCAGATTCCTTCTGTGGAAATGTATTGCTTTGGCTTGAAACATTCTGAACTTCTGGCACCAAAACTCTGTAGAATATATTTATTTCTGATCCAAGCTATCCTTGTTACAACTGGGAACCATCTGATCAATCCTAAATGCATTGACACCATTGTCTACATTTAGCCATTTTTTTGCATTTAATGGTTTTTTGTGTTAACCCCATTAAAACACTTCAAAACTCAAACCAGGCACCACTGTGGCGCCCAGGAACTTTCCCAGGCAGCGCCCCAGCGCCTTGGCGCTTTAAAAATCAATTAGGCAGCGCAGAGGCACTTCTAACCTAATAAATTTGCCAAAACAGCGCTTTTAAACCACAATTCTGGGGTTTACTTTTGGTTAACCTTAACCAAACTTCTTGACACAGTCAAGGCAATTAAAAAATATAATTAAATCCTCATTAATTATATTCCCAGCATATTTTAATTAACCTTCCCAGTTAATTAATCTGTTTGAAGACAACAAGTCTTTACTTGACACAGCCAAGTTCATTTTGGCCCTATGATTAAATCCCCATTAATCATATTCCAGGGTATATATATTAATTAACCTTACCAGTTAATCAATCAGTTTGAGACACCTAGTCTAATAATCTGAACCGTTCAGATTATTCATTGCAGCCCTCAATTAGTACAGTCTAATTGATTCCTGGGTATCAATTAACCTGCATGGTTAATTAGACAGTTTGAGACATCTAGTCTCATAATCTGAATTGTTCAGATATTCATTTTGGCCCTCAATTAGTACAGCCTAATTGATTCCTGGGTAATCCATTACTACACTGGAAAGTCTCTCCAAGGTCAATCCTATTGTTTTGAATTTCAACCTATAAAATTCATCACAATTCAACCTCTTTGTGAAACCTCAGCCCAACATGACTGTAGTACAGTCACAGAAGCTGTCTCCAAGTGGTGAGGAATCACCACCCAAATCCACATGGAGTTAATGATCAACTACCAACACAGCTTCAGATACTGTTTTTTGAAATTTCCAAATGAGATACTAGGGTTAAGTAAAATAATTAACCCTAGCCAAAAGTGTAAATTCACTGCCACCCTTGGTATTGGATTGCACCATTTCCCCCAGACGTACTAAGAAAGACCCAAAAATATCAGCCAAACCCCTTAATTCTTTAGGGGATTTGGCACACACAGTTGATGAGATATCTGTGCTGGCCTACCCCGCAGATCCATTGCCTTTGGTTGCTCCCCCTGGGAAGAAACATTGGTTAATTTGGACTACTTGTTGTCATGGTGTTGCCCACTTTTGAAAAACATCAGATCCAACCAATCAGGTGATGCCACATCAATGCTCAAAAGCCCAAGTGAATTTCATATGCCTGGAGTTCCCTCTAGCCAATCAGATGGGACTGTGGAAATTAATGTGAAACTTTCCAGTCCTCCTGGCTCTGATCAGCAAATTTTCTCCATCAGCCAATTGGATCCAAGTCCTGCGGTCATGTGATTTATCCCCCCTGCAACACACTCCTTTTAACACAGCAAGGGGACCTCCAGTCCCCTGCTTGTCTATTTTCCAATTTATTAAATTCTGGAAACTGTTGCTTTATACTTTGCCATTTTAAAATTTGTTGACTCTCACTTGGAGTCTTCCTTGGTCTTAATCAAAGTGTTAGTTGCTTTTCCCCTAAACCTTACCTTTAAGTTGTTATTTTCAAACCTGGCCATCTTTCTGAAGTCTCTAAGCTTTGGTCTTTCTCTTAATTATTGCGTCTGCTGCCTACACTTTCAATATCACTGTTTGAACCCTGCATTCTATTTAAAATTCATTATAAATTCTATTTATATTTTGAAATTTTACTCAAATTTGTTGGTTTTGAACTTGCTTTTGCTTTAAATCTATCCAAGCTATCCAAGACTGCCGTAAAGCCCCCCACAAGTGTCCCCTGGATTTTTATCTGGTTTTTCCTCCTTGAGGTTGCCCCATTAGCCACTTATTTTATTACACTTAGGCTCAAAAATTGCATTCTTGAATTCCAAATTTCCTGGAGTTTGAAACTATGATCCTCCCTGTTTTGAAATTTATGGTGTTTACTTTGGCTCCTTTTGTGATCCTTCTCTGGACAACTGCCCCTGACCTATGGTCTCAATTTTCCACTTCTGCTTGCCTGGTGGGAGATGATCCCTCTAGTCTCTTGCGCCTCCCTGGTGAACTTCTCTTTTTGGGTGAGACAATTGTCAAGAGCCTAACTTGTGACAACTTGAATTTTTCTTCTGTAGACTACACCATGCCTGCTCCCACCTTGGAGGAAGTGCTGGCGCCCATCATCTATAGCTTGAACGGAGACAACTTGGCACCCCTCTAAGCACCTGTGAAGTTGCCTCTTGCTCCCACTCACACACCCTGGTTGCTCACTGGGTTAGTGTTGATGGGATTGAATGCATACTTTCCTCAGCTGTCCCCTGTGTCCTCTCTTTGGTCCCCTCTTTGAGCGGCCATCCCAGTACTCCACTGGGTGGCATCCTGGTGGTTTATCTCGCCGGGGTGGGAGCCAAACTTTGTTAGTTTAGCCCCCCTCTCTCACAAAAAGAGCCCAAGATAAATGGTCTGCAAGAGAATCAGAGTGTCTTCAGGATAAAATTCAGGACATTGAGATAGCACCAGAGTTTCAGTTTTGATGATAGGAGGAACAACTCCAAGATTGGCAGGCATGAATTAACATTGGGCAGAGGCAACAACAAAGTGCCAACAGCTGGCCTCATCTTCCCATAATAATTTGGCTAAGAATTAGATTTTAGAAAATGTAGCGGAGAAGGCCCACTACAGGATGCATTTCAAAATAAAGTTAGATCAGAGGATATTTGATTTTATTGAGTAAATTTTTGGGAGGACTCAACTCTTAAGAGTTGAAACAGTGAAAATTATTCAATATATATCAAAATTTGACTAAGCAATACCGCCTGAATCCTGGGCTCCTATTCCTTCCACATTGTCAAGTGATTATCTAGTCCAGGTTGCAAAGAACCCTTGAGTGACTAACTTCTGACAACCATGCTGATAAATAAGATCATATTGGGTGACCCTCAAATTACATCAATTTATCAATGTCAGCTTACAAGGGGAATTCAGATTCAACTGGCAAACTGGAGCAGCTGTAACCCATTTCTGATCAACTGTTTGATTTAAGTCTGTTAAATTAGTCAATTTTGTTAGAGGTTTTCTGGCTTTTTGAGCCTTCCTACTTGGCTGAATAATTTCTGGCATTATGGAATTTACCCTGACAGCCACCAGGAAGTTGCCCATTGCCATTCTTGCAATAAAGTGATATGAACCTTTGGTTCAACCAGATCATCCCATAGTTGATTTTAGTTCTCTTTCATTTGCAGTCTAACCCCCACAGCTCCATCCCTCACGCCCATCAGCCCCAAGAAACCGCGGCCCTGCCGCTCGGCCTTTATTGTCCACCAGGAGCACCCTTTGGCCTGGTACATTTCACTGATTACCCACCCAACCCAGTGTATTCAGAATTCATCTTAGAGGAAATCATATTCTACAGCCTCAAGGCCAGGACCAGAGAGACCGAAGTCATCAGCAGAGAAGGAGCCTGGATCACCGTGCCTCCTCTGCTGTTCCGAGACAAATACAACTACCTGCTCACCTACTTAGTACCAATGACTCCACCCCACACCCCGCGGCCCGACTGCCGTTCGCCTGCAGGAATCTGTTGCAGCCAATGAATCTACCTCCACTCAAATATTTGGGGTGATGTACATTGCTCTAGCTGGCCTTATTGATTTCATGGTACCCGCCAGCGGACCCTGGGCCAGCTTGGGAAAATCAATATATTATATTGTAAAGTTAGCTCTAATCTTGCGGTGGGCCCTCCCCTCAGGACCTGCGGGCTGTCCGCCCGCAAGTTCTCAGGAAGCCCCCACAGGCTGGATCCCTGACAGTAGAGCTTACTTTATCCACCACCAGTTATTACTAGAGTTGCACTCTCAGGATCTAATATTTTTTAGACTGTGCACTATCAATAGCAATTGGGACCAATTCAGACTTATCAATGCTGGGCACAAATCATGTCTTATCTATCTCTGCCAATTAATATGCCTTATAGCTTTGCAAGCACATCAATCTAAAACCTTCGATATATTTTAGACCTATCTTCTCAGATATGTTTAAGAAAGTATTTGTAAGTTTGATGATTCCAACAACCCTGACATTTCTCCACTGAATCCTACTTAGGAGCTTAAGTGGTACAGTAATTTTCAAACCTGTTGAGATAAATAAAAATCTCAGTCTAAAAACGAAAATAACTCAGTCTAAAAGCGAAATCAAAGTGGATCCAAATCTATAGTAATTTAATATAAATTCCTTGATTTTTTATTTCATTTTTAGACTGAGTTGTTTTCGTTTTTAGACTGAGATTTTTTGCTTATCTCAACAGGTTTGAAAATTACTGTATATTTTGAGTGCTTGGTTTGTGAACTAGACCAATTCCAAACACACACCAATGAACTGCTGGTTCAAATAGAAAACATGTTTGCTGTTAGAGAGATAGAGATCTGGATTGCCTTTGATACAGATTGGGTATATGCCCATGAGTTTTTGTGACAGTCACTCCTAGGTGGATACCTACTTAACCAGACCTTATGTAACCTTGTCAACTTTTTCAGCCAATGTGGTAGGTGATTGAGAAAAGAGCTTGATATGACATTCAGGGGTCACACACCACCACCTGTTAAAAATGGGACATGTACCTCTATAACCTCATCCTGACCCTATATTTGAGAGTTGATAACTCAAGTGACCAGGCTCTAGAAGATCTTCAAGCCTTAAGAGAGCCACTGTTAGCTGCTGCGCTTCCTCCTGAAAGCAATGGCTACTGCCCTGGCTTCCTTGGGTATCCCTGCACCTTCTGTGCTGGTGAATTTGCAGACGAGCGATATATTAAAGAGTTATTTAAACAGGTGGGTACCTTATACAAAAGCATACAGGGAATGGCTGGGCTATTGGAAACATCTATTTCAACTTGCTTCCTATAGCTGGTAAGATCTAGCCATCAATGCCCGATATCTGCTTCCATCACTACTCTTGAACTCAACAATGCCAATTAAACAAAGCTACACTTCTTGGTTCTACAGCCACAGAGACCAGCTTATGTATTTAACATGGCAGAGGCTCCCAAAGTCAGGTGACAATGGTAACTAGTTAGACACTTCACTCTTTGGGGACTAAGGTAAAAAGGCTAGATCATACATGCTTATATTGATAGATATGAGGTATGTTCACAAAGCCTTATAAAATTATTGAAAAAAATTTATGATTTATTATATCTTTAGGCACTTTAGCGAAAGAAAATTAAATTCATTTCAGTGACAAGTTTTATATGAAGTGATAGAATTTACCTATAAAATTATAATATAAATTCAATCAAAGATGTCTAGCAGCTACCCATGCTGAAGTTAAAACAAATCTTTTTACATGATAGCTGCAATTCAGCTGAAAGAAATAAAAAGTAAGGTTTAATGAGAGCGTCAAGCTTAGAATCTAGACTCAAAAATGGAGGGCTCTTCTAGCAGGTCGATTTCAAACATAGTATACAAATGTTTTTCAAATACAGTAGAAAGATAGAAAATAAGGCAACCGCGCACAGACGAGCCTATTTAAAGAATAAGTCGGAAAATAAAGGTAGCTCTGATTCTAAAAATCTTTAAAAACGCCCCACATTTCATGTGCTTCAGCGCTTCATGCCGACTAGTACCACCATTCCCAAGTGCATCATGGATTCCAAGGCAAGAAGAACCACACTCCAGTCTTTTGATACATTTGTAATAGGTTCTTCTAAAGGGCTTTGGGGCTCGGTGTTTTCTTCCCCGGGAGAAAAGGCTTCATTCTCTCCTTGGGGCATGATCAAGTTAGTACGGTTTATACTTGCATCACGCTTAAGATCATCTAAAACAGATATATCCATCCTATAATCAATTGAGAGCGAGATATATGCTCCTGGATGTATTCTTCGAAGTTCCTGAAGAAAATCTAGAAGATATTCACTTGTGGGATCAACGACAAGGATATCCAACCCGTCATAAGCGTGTAAATTAGGGTCTTCTGGAATGGCAAGGTATGCTTTGCGCACAGCTTCAGGGTCATAAAGTTCAACATCATCGGATTGGGCCATACTGATCAGAATAGGGATACCTTTTGAAGCACAAGCTTCATGATCACGTTTAGCAAGGCCACAAGCTCCTATATCACATACTTGATCTATATAGCGAAAAGATTGACTTTCGTATGGAAGATTCAGTGTAATAAATTCGATATCTGGGCTGGCACATGTGTTTTCGAGCTGGGTTTGGCTTCTTGAGCTAACTTGTGCACAACTTTGGGCAAGAAAAATATAAACAAATTGAAGAAAAGATAACATGGCTAGTTGAGGGTCCACAATGGAGCTTTGGCTTGTCAGCTAAATTTTAGCATAAAGATTTCAGATTACCAATCTGCAGGTCTGATTTGGTTACTCTTGGAAGTATTTGACAAATGTATTTGATAAATGGATTAAATTGAAACTAAGGTAGTGGAGGTACATAATTAAACAATAGTTTTTTATATCCACTGATTCATTTAATATTATGCATCTATTCTAAAGTCAAGCATAGTCATCCTAGCCAATGATGTGATCGGGGCTCCAGATTTCACCATCGTGATTAAAACGGCTACTTTGCTATGAATTTAAAGGTCTCAGACTAAAATTTGTCAAAGCATGATGCTTGAAGGTTCTTTCTCCAAACCTTTCACATGAAGCTAATACTTCAACAGCAACTTGCATAGTTCTACTACCGATTCTTTTATGACGTATTGTTACAAAAGAGCTAAAAGCCTTTAAGGCTCAGCGAGCACTACTTGCACTAGCTGAGATGATAGCTAGCTTTGACAAAAAACACTTAATTACAGCTTGGTCTGTGGTAGATTAAAAATGCACAAATTACAGCAAATGCTGTAATCGCTGCATCTAAGCCGTTACAGTTGTCAAAACAATGGGGTCGACTCCCGGCAAGGTTCCGACCAAGCGGGCTCGTGTAGGGCTGCGTCGGCCTAGAAAAAAACGATTACGGCATTTGCCTTAATCGTCCCGTCCTCTCTTCCCTGTCCACTTCTTTCGGATTCTCCTACGTTGGGGTAATCTGAAATCACCTAAAAAAAAGGTGGTGGGAGACTTTTTGATTTCCGGATTTTGTGATATTAATAAAATAAAGCATATTAAAATTTATTTTTAAATACCTTTTGAATTTCGAATTTAAATTTTAAAAATAGAAAAGTAAAAAAATTATTAAAAAAACTGAAATCAAACACCCTTCTGAGGGTGTAGAAGGAAATGATTCCGTTGGAATCTTCTCAAAGAAGATTCTCTCAAAATCTGATGCAGCCCTAGGCTCGTGACCTGCAATCTGACTTTCCAGTGACCCAAAGCCAAATGCTGAAGTTGACTCAAATTTCAAAACCTAGTAAGATGACCAGATAACAACCCTCATACAATAGATACCTTGATTTAGTGCTTGGCTCTCTACAAGGATCAAGCCACCCCCTTAACTATCCAATTGAGTGATCACCATAATCATGTTCCTAATATCCAGATTCACAGTGACTATATAATATCTATCTCTCAATAAAGAATATTATCTAGTCTCCAATCATTTCCCCCCTTTGTAACTCTGCTAAAACAGCATAGTTACAACACAGTTTCTGATTTCAGATCCCCCTTACCTAAGGGAATCCAATTTTTTAAAAAAATGGTCAAAGACGGCTTTCTGTTTTCTGGACAAGCCAGATTTCTATATATTTTTTAAATATTTTTTTGACTAAAAAGTGAATTTGGATTATTATTTTTGATTTTAAAATTTGAAAGAAAAAGCATAATTTTTATTTAAAAAACAAATCCAAAAAACATCTGTCTGCAGATGTGTATGGCTACAATTCCAGACAAACATAGCTATGACAATTTTTGGAATCATTTCTGAATCTAAGAAAAATAGCTACTTCTTTATAAAGCAGCCATAGTTTCATATCTACCCCAGCCCTAATTACATCCAGATAGGGTACTGATATAAAATCCCAAACCATGCTTAATTGTCTAAACCAATGAGTGATAAAATCAAAGTGACACTATATTCTCAACTATAGCTGTGGCAAGAGCATAATGTGCCACATATAATATCTTGCACTTGACAATACTATGAAGTATTGTTTTGGGACAAATTTGGCTTGGGACACTCTAAAATCAGATTTTAGACCCTTTTTTAAGCAGCAGTAGATACTGCAAAATGTCCTCAGAAAATCAGTTGCTATGAGTTTATAAATTTTTAAGAAAGTTGCTAGATGCTTTATAGTTGTTGCTCAAATAAATGCTTTCAGAAGTCTGCGGACTGTGATATTTTATCATCCACCAGATGATCTCCTAAGTCTTCTAACATTATGAAAGTACAGAGAACCTGTGACTTTGGCATAACCTGTGGTCCAGAATATTTTGTTGTCTGCAGAAGTAGCAAGTCTGACTGGGCCCAAAGCCCAAAGAATTTGGGACAGTTCTTCCTACTTCTGGATATGGTTCATAGTTTGTTGTCTCTATATTTACTATAGGAATTAATACTGTATGATGGCATATCATCTTTTGCTCTTACTGATAAAGCCTAAGAGAGGATAACATTAAGGAATTATGGCTTGGATCAATCATCAATTCAGTATGGAATCATCAGTCTTTTATTATAATGGACTGGCTTTAAGGTGGCCTGCCTGCCTGTGGGTTTCCGAGTTAGCTTACAACGCTAAGTAGAGACTGAAGTAGCATTAGGGTGATGCAGCAAGGGGCCCATATTTTCTGGGGTAGTTTTGATGGAAGTTTGCTGTACAACTATCCCTTGGTCCAAGCGGAGTAGTTGTCTACCTGGGCCACGTTCCAGGGCTAGCTAGCCAGTCTGGCTCTAGTTACGGGGGTAATTAGTTACACTATACTGTATCTAATCAGAGCTACTCTAAAACAATAAGCTCAGAGCCTTTTATATTAGATTATTTGGTCTGGCAGCCCAATCCATCATGGACTCTTCTAGACGTAATGCAGATTATGGTACATATGACGGCCCTCCAGTTCTAGGATATAATTAAAGTTTAGATCAGTAATTTTTATGTGGTGCATATTGAGGTGCTTGAAGTTGGGAACTAATTAATGAGTATTAATTGCTTGTTCTCTTAATTAATTACAATGTATGAATTTGTTGATACCAGGATATGATTTGGCTATTAATCTATTGATCCTGTAGCCTGTGGCCCATGTTATTTTGTTGAAACCATTCCTAAGAGTGATTGACAACTGGACCGCGTTAATTGGTTGAATCTGTTAATTATTCAATATCTCAAAATCCTGAAAAATACTAAAACATTATTGACATTGATGGCAAGTGTTGAGTTTATACTTCTGGGAAGTATAATAAACAAAATAAGGGAAAGATTTAAGAAGAGAATGATACTTTATTGAATATGAATATAGGCTTATATATAGTATCATGACAAGCCACATGTCGTCCATGTACGTCATGGAGGTCATGAGGCTTATCTGAGTAATGTTCCTCTTAAGTCACGAGGCTTAATAAAGTTGTGTTCCATTTAGGACCTGGATTTAGCAATCCCTTTCATAGATGGTTAACTGATAATGGTGCCACCCGTTTATTGGCTGGACGGTGAACCATTTGGTGAGTTGTTCAGTGATTTACTCGGGGCGTTAATTCCCTGAGAGAGAGTAATTGAAGATGTTGCAACACAAGGCAACAGATGAAGGGAAAGCAGAAAGAAATAAGAGAATAATATTTTTATTGAGAGGTGGATTTGGCTTTTAAGCTAAAGTTATTGTGGTTTGGTCCTGCTATAGTTAAGGGATCAAGCATGAGTGGGGGAGATAGTGTTACAGATTATCATGTAACTAAACTATCTTAACAGCACTGGGGAGTATTAGAATTATCAAAATAGAAGGTTGTAGGCTTAAAATATGTTCTCTTAGAACACTCCCTGCTTAAGGAGTTAATCTGTTGCTTCAGGTACATCAGGGACAGGTCTGGTCTTGACAGTAGATGCCTGATGTGTCAAGGTAGTTTCCATAATGCCGTGTATTGTCTGTCCTAACCAGAAAGCCAAGGAATTGGGAAAACAGTTAACCAGGTCAACCAATTTGAAAGATTTAAATCAAACTGTTGATTGAAAATTGTCATGGCCCATACCAGAATCCGGCTAGACTCCTGCAGGGGAGGCTAGCTGGGCCTGGAAGGCCAAGTATACAATAGGCGCAATCCTGGCCATATAGTTGACTGCAGTAGCTAGGGATTGCCAATTCCCAGTATGGGGCACGACCTGGTTGGCCAGTCCCAATACTGTGATATAGACGAAACCCAACTTACTAAACTCCTGGGCAGGAGGCACAGTTGGTAAGGGAGAAGTAGGAGGAATCTCCAGCATGGAGGGCAAAATGATCACTCTTGGTGTCCAGGAGGAGCAAATATGTGAGTTTTTAAAGTGTAGTGGAGTTGCAAATAAATGAAAACAGAATAGTTATATTGGTGCAAAAGTAGATAGATCTTGCAAGAAAATAAGGAATCCTGAGCATAAAGATGTTTAATTTTAAGATGTCAACAAAGAAAGGGTATGTCAGTATTCCCAGCTATATCCTGCTGGGAAACTGCAATTGGGCTTACTGGCAACTTCTTATTGGTTGTCAATGGATTATTCTCAAGCTGGGTTCCATTGGTGACTCCTGATTTTTCAGTTAGATGGATTCTTTCATTATTTTTGCCCTGGGGAAGCTGGCAGGGGAATTTTGGGCCATTTAGCAACCCAAGCCCCCAATTCTGGGTTTCAGAGGGTGTGGGCCAATTAGAATCTTTTTCACTTGGCTTTGAGACGGTTTTCAATTGTCCCCAGGCTTGGCATTGACCAGGGTTTGATTCTTTACTTAGAATTAAAGTTTCCTTTGGGTTAATTGTTGCAACCAAGTTTCCAGACTTGTCTGCTAACGTATCTTACAATACACAGGGGGCGCTCAATGAGTCGCCCCTTGACGTATCTAACGTTATGAATTAATCTGATGGCATTATCAAATGGTGGGTACTTCATCCTAATTAGGAGCGCTACCAATTTGACTTGCTGATCCCCGCACAAGTTATTCCTTGGCTTCAAACCTTACATGGAACTTCCACTATGCCATCCCCCTTGTGGCCTTGTGGCTTTCCCCATATAGTATATTGATCACAATATTCTACAATAAACAATACCTTATTCTTATTACTCTGTCCTTCCTATTGGACTGTTGTCTTCCCCAATTCCAAATACTGAATCCTCATTGGTTCAGTTGCAACAGTGGTAGCAGCAGTAGGTTTACGACCTACCTAAAACAAAATCCCCCCAAGAAAGGACGGAGTACGGGCCGTATGGCTACTCCCCAACAAGAAACCTTCCTGCCAATCCCCAAGGGGGACATCCCAACAGGTACGTCATCTATCAAGACCAGCTAGTTCTCACCAGCGTGTAAAATTGGCTCCACCTCAGGCAGCGTGACGCCAGTGTCACCCTGCCCCAGTCAGACCTGTCCCAGCATATGCTCAACCTTCAGCTAGAATCCTTTGCTGGTGGCGTTGAGGGGGCCAACATCGTCAGTTGGCTCCAATCTACTGAAGCCCTCCTCTGTATCTGTCAGGTTACTGAGCCCATGTGGGTTGCCACTGCGTCTGGCTGCCTCACAGGCCCGCCGCTGTGTGGTTCACCAACTGGGCCAGTCAATAACTTGACGTTCCCTGGGCAGCATTCTGAGACGCCGCCAAGTCCTGCTACAGTGAAACCTTCTCCCCCATTGTTGTGGGAACTCCTCTTCTAGCAATCAAACAAACTGGTTCATTTCTTGAGTACCTTGCCGCCTGGCAACAAGCTCTTGCTGCCGCCCCCAAAGCCGTGACCAACGGAAATGCAATGCTACTCACTCTCATCATCAATGGGTTAAAACACCATATCTGCAAGTGGGTCCCTGTAGGTCATTGCAGCTCCATCAACAACTGCTATAAGACCATTGTGGAGGCTAACAACCAGGCCTCAATGGGCTTCTGCTGTACCAGTGATGCTCCATCCCAACCACATACCACACCTGACAGTGACCACAATCAAGTAGGCCACTGCCAGCCCTGTCAGCAGGATAATGGGACTAAACGCCCCCGCAAGGGGGGAGCTTCAGCTAGCGCAGATCAAGGATCAGGGAAAAGCCTGGGGGTTATAGCAACAAGAGGCCTTGCAACCCCACCTGACCCATCCTCTCAATCCCTGCTTGCAAAAAATCCCTGCAACTACAACATTCATGAAGTTGAAACCCTGGAAGTCTTTCAAATCCACAGTGACAACCCCATATTACAAGCAATTCACTCCTCAAATAAAGTAACACACTTGTCTTATCCCTTCCGTTTCTGTGGGAACACCCACAAATCACTGGTAGATACCGGGACCAACCACACTATGGTGGACCAGGCGTTTGCCAACTCTCAGCAATTAGACCAAGTGCCCAGCAGGTTCAAGGCAGTACAAGTAGCTGACTCCTGCAGAGTGGCCATCACCCACAAGACAATACCCTTCTCTGTGAGAATGGGGAACATCCAGGTTAAACTCTCTGGGCCAATCATGGCAGGGCGCAGCCACAACATAATTGCTGGCCTTGACTGGCTTTGGCACAACCGTCCCTACATTGATTGGGATACCTCTGTCATCACCCTCAACCAAAATGAGATGGGATTCCAGATTTACCCTGTGGAAATGAGCAAGTTACTCCATGATACTGTGTTTGTCAGAATAACAGAGACAGGCTCATACAATTTCAAGGGGGGAACTAGACTTTAACCAATGCTCAGTCAAAGTTATCCACACTGAAATTTTCACGGTCCCTCCCTTGACCTCCTCACCACTACCAGTGCTTGCTGCACTCCTCGAGGAGTACAAGGATGTATTCAGTGAGACACTTGAACAACTACCTCCTTCCTGGGAGATCCAGCACGCTGTACAACTTCAAGGGTCGTTACCTAAAGCACAACCATTATACCGTCTCACACCAAAGGAAGATGAAACCCTCTGCCAGCACCTTGTGGACGCGCTCAATAAGGGCTTCATCCACCCCTCGCTCTCTCCATACAGGGTGGCTGTCTTCTTTGTAGCCAAGAAAGACGGGTCCCTTTGCCTGGTCACAGACTACCGCGCTCTAAATGAGGTGACGGTTAAGAATAAGTACCCCCTGCCGCTGATTGACAACCTGTTTGATACACTTGCAGGTGCAAAGGTCTTTAGCACAATTGATCTCACTGCAGGGTACAACCAGGTCCGCATTGCACCAGGGGATGAGGCAAAAACTGCCTTTTGCACACGCTACGGGTTGTTTGAGTGTCGTGTCATGAACTTTGGAATGGCCAACGCTCCCTCCACCTTTGCCATGTTGATGAACAAAGCATTTGAGGAACTGATTGGGAAATGTGTGGTTGTGTACCTTGACAACATTATTGTCTTCAGTCAAGATCAAACCACGCACCTCCAACACCTCTGTGCTGTCCTTGACACCCTTTGGAAAAATCAGCTAAAAGCTAAACCCTCCAAATGCAATTTTCTCAAGTTGGAGCTGTTATTCCTTGGGCACACCATCTCTGCCCAAGGAATAAAGCCTGATCCTGCCAAAGTCAAGGCAATCACCAGCATGCCACCCCCCACTGATGTGGGCCAGGTGCAGACATTCCTAGGCATGGTTGCCTATGTGCGCAAGTTCATTCTCAATTGCGGGGAACTAATTGCACCTCTCACTGAGCTCCTCAATACCAAACAGTGCTTCCATTGGACCCCTGTCAGAGATTGACCCTTTGAGACGCTGAAGTAAAGGCTCACAACAGCACCAGTACTGCAGTTCCCCAATCAAAACTGACAGTACAAACTCAAGACCAATGCCTCCAACAAGGCCATAGGGGGCGTGCTAAGGGTAGAAACTGACAATGGTGTCTTCCTCCCCGTGGCATATGAGTCCAGGAAACTTACTGACTCGGAAAAACACTACCCCATCCATGATAAAGAATTGGCAGCCATTGTACACTGTGTTGAAAAGTGGCGCTGTTACCTGGAAGGAGCTACCTTCCCACCCCGCGTTCTGACGGACCACAAGTTGCTCCAGTACTTCAACACGCAGTCCCACTTGACACGCCACCAAGCAGGATGGGTTGAGCGTCTATCCCCCTACCAGTTACGCATCAAGTACAAGCCTGGAAAGGAACTTGTCACAGCTGACGCTCTCTTGCAACTCTATGTAGCGTTCATCACTGGGGACAATGGCTTGGACCCATATTGGCCCATGCTCTATCTCTGCCCTGAGGCAACTTGCTACAAGGGCCTTAACTCGGTCACCATCTCCAAATTGAAGGACAACAAAAGTCAGTTCATCACCAATGCTGGTAACGTCTGCCACAAGGCAGAGACAGGTGAGAAGACGCCTTACATTCCCACCACGCAATGAGGGAACACAATATTGCACTACCACCAAACCCTGGGTCACATCAGAGGGTGTAACCTCTTTGAGATCATGAAACAGAAGGTTTGGTGGCTGCGCATGTGTCAAGACATCTTGGACCTCCTCAAAACGTGTGTGTTGTGCGAAAAGAACACATCCAAACCTGCACCCCCAAGTCTGTCCTGCCCATCAAGGCCATGGAACCCTTTGAGCAGTGGGCCCTCAATATTGTGGGGCCACTCCCCAAAGACAGACTGGGAAAGAAGTAAATTATCACTGCCATCAACTACTTCACTTGCTGGCCAGTGGCCTGGGCAACAACCAACCACACCGCCACCACCATTACCTGCTTTATTGGCAAGGAAATTGTGGCCCACTTTGGGCGGCCCAAATGTCTCATCACAGATGGTGGCCCCAAACTTGTTGGACATGTCATGAAGGCATACTGCGCTAAGAACACGCTCCAATGTATAGTTATGCCCCCTACCATCCTCAAGCCAATAGATGCATAGAACGGTTAAATGGCTTGCTGGTTCAATTGATTGCCAAGCTCTCACAAGAACACTCTAACACCGCATGGACTGAACACCTGCCCACTGCTTTACTTATACTGCAAGCAAGAATCAACAGGGGCACTGGGTTCAGCCCTAGCACCCTGGCATTTGTAACACCCAACAGTCTGACAGGGGTTGAACAGGGAAAACTATGGTCCAAGGTTCCCGACAAGCCTCCCCTAGTAACAACTCCATCCCTAGATCAATGGCGTGCCAAAGCCCGGGAAGTCAAACACAAGTGGATTGCAGGAGGGACAAAGCACTTTAAAGCTAGGTATGTTGTAGGTGACCCCGTCTACACCCTCAATCCCAATTCTGTCAAGTTGGAACCCAACCATCTAGGGCCCTTCAAGATAGCTGCAGTCTATGACAACCACACTTATCAACTTGAAGATGCCCAAGGAAACACCAAGAAGCTTCACCATGATTGCTTGTGCCCCTGCCGCGCCATCCCCACACAAAAGCTGTTTGTGCGGACCTTCCCAGACCTTCCGCAGACTCTGGTCTTGGTGTCTGATAACAAGCAGGGGGCAAGGGGGGTGTTGAAACCAAGTTTCCAGACTTGCCTGCTAACATATCTTATGATACACAGGGGGTGCTTGATGAGTTGCCCCTTGATGTATCTAATGTTATGGATTAATCTGATGGCATTATCAAATGGCGGGTACTTCATCCTAATTAGGAGCGCTACCAATTTGACTTGCTGATCCCCGCACAAGTTATTCCTTGGCTTCAAACCTTACATGGAACTTCCCACTATGCCACCCCCCTTGTGTCCTTGTGGCTTTCCCCATATAGTATATTAATCTCAATATTCTACAATAAACAACACCTTATTCTTATTACTCTGTCTTTCCTATTGGACTGTTGTCTTTCCTAATTCCAAATACTGAATCCTCATTGGTTCAGTTGCAACATAATCTGTGTGATCAACAGCGTGAGTGTTTGGTTGCACAATTGCTCCATTGCAGGCGTTGACCCTATGTAACATAGAGTTTTGTCTGGCCCATTCTGGGTCCTGACAAAAATGGGTTACTGCTGCCCCAGTTTGTCAGCAAAATTTGATTACCCAGAGAAAATTGACACAGATAAATAGACATAGTCTAAGGGTCACCTGATACATCCTTGTTTATCATAGTGGTCATCAAAAATTAATCATACAATGGTTTTTTGCGTGCTGGGTGAGGTGCTCTTTGAAATGATGAGACAGAATAGGAGCCATGGATTTAAGTAGTATTGCTGAGTTAATAATTTTGGTACATATTGAAAAAATTCCCATTGTTCAACTCTTAAGAGTTTAGTCCTTCCTAAAATACTCAATAAATCTAAGTTATCTCCTGGTTAACATCTTTTAAAAATGCATCTTGTAGTAGGTCTTCTCTGCCATATTCCCTACAACTTGATATTAAATCAAATTGTACTGTAAATTCAGAACCTGAACGTAAAAATGTGGGATTGTCAAATCCTTGGTCCAAATTTTGAATCATTTTTGCAGGATAGCCTTTTTTAATTAAATTGAAGTATTTGTATTTTTATTTGGATTTTTAAAAATGCAGGAAAAATAGACACTTTGCAAAGTTCAAGTTGAACTGCATATTTCCAATGAACAAAATGAATTAACTGGAATCAGATTTGAAGTGTTCAAATCCATCATCCATTTTCATTAAATTTACTATGTTTTTTGGAATTGCGGGATTTTCAAATCCAAGAAAAAAATTTCAAATCACTTTTGAATGGCACTAGTAAACTCAGATATTAATTGCGGGAACTGGAATCCAAATTGAATGCACAGTAAGAAACTAGGACAAATCAACCCAAATCAAGAAGCTTCACTCTGGATAAAATCAAATGGAAAATATAATCTCAACAACCATGTTTAGACATGAAATTGAGTGAAATGTAAAATTGTCTAAACTGGAAATTATTCAATATTCTGCGCTCTAAATCACTAATATAGCAACCATAAAACCATATAATGATATATGAGCTACCCTCCTGATGATGCAGAATTTTTTTAAAAGTTTTTTGGCCCCCAGCGTAGCCAGGGGCCAAACAAAACTTTTTTCAAGGAAGAAAGGAGGGGGAAAGATAAACCATCAGTTTACTACACTATGTATTTATGTATTGCTATTAAGGATACTTGGTTACAGTAGATTTTAAAAAATGCTAATAATAAAATAGAATTATATACAGTAGTTTTAAAAGCTACGGCAACAACTGAAAATACC
The DNA here is from genome assembly GCA_014839935.2 of Entomophthora muscae. Taxonomy (NCBI): domain Eukaryota; kingdom Fungi; phylum Entomophthoromycota; class Entomophthoromycetes; order Entomophthorales; family Entomophthoraceae; genus Entomophthora; species Entomophthora muscae. The sequence continues at coordinate 20,770 of QTSX02005173.1, forward strand.
TCAGATTTAAACCAAATGATTTCAGATTTAAGCAAAATCCAACTATCAGGTTAAAATATACACTCTGTTAAAAGGATTTATTAGCGTTAATGGGCAAAATGGGTCAACACAGCAAAGAAGTGCTCACACGCAAAGCAAAACCATTCAAAATATAATCTGAAATACATGGATTCACAAACTAAATGGTGTGAGTTTACTTTTGGTGTACATATGTTTACTATGTGAATTGGTGATAAAATACACCCAAGCGTGGTGTGTCAAAACTTAATCCAAAAACAAAACACAATAGCAACTCACTATGTAAGCAAAATCACTCAATCAGTTTGTGCAATGGATTGTAATCAAGAATGATACCAAGGTATCTAAAATAAGACACAAGATATGAAACATTAATTTTAAAAAAATTGTGTTGGGTGCTTAATTTGGCGTAAAATCTGGGGAAATGGGTGGAAATTATTTTGGGTTTTCAAAAATGGGCAAGGTAAAACCAGAAACAACTAATTAAGAAGTAAAAAATCTATAATTGGGATATTGGGTGGAAAAAAATATTAATTGAATATCCATATTCAGATAAAAGTAAAAATTAAAATTAGGGAGTAACTTAATTGAATTTTATTTAGTAGTTTATTAAATTTTAAAATGGAAGGAACACAACCACAGAGTACCAATGCACCTGTTGTGCGCTACAGTTGTGGTTGCCCCTGCGGGTCAAAGAGCAGAGTTAGTGCAACACAAATGCCTACTCATGAAGGAGACGGGAGAGGAGAGTTTGATAGTGATGCTGCACTGACACAGCCAGTTCAAGGAGCACAAGCTGCTAGGGTGAAGAGCATAACCCCTTGGGTCCCCAAGCTGACCCAGAAGCCCACCAAGGTTATCTTCACCAATAAAGTTAGAAACAAGGAGGTAGAACTTACTTATATATGTTTGATGTTGTGTACCGGCAAGAGTTGGTCCCGTCAGCCATGCTGGAGAAGGTGAAGCCTGTACTTGATACTAGCTACAAGCCCTACATCAGTGATTGCAATCAACAAGAGGACAAGGAGCCTGAGTTCTTTAGAACTGACAAGGGACAGTCGGTGCTAAAGAAAGTTGCAGCCTTCTACAACAAGGTACCCATGCCTTGCAAGTCAGGCTCAGAGCAGGATCCCAATTCAACTACTCCCACTAAGCCCACTCAGAGAGTGCATTCCTGATATTAAACACATCATCCTGATTAAGATAATGTGTGAATCAGGCTATTACAAGGCGGCCACGGCCCTTATTAGAGTGGATCCCAAGTACGCTAGCAAGACCTTACACAAGTTCATCAATACTGGGTGAGTCCTTGCCGCAGAGAAATCCTTGCGCATGTCAACCATGCTCACCAAGGAGCACAAATGGGCAATCTGCCAGTGGATAACCCAAGATTGCCATCTTGAACTGGCAAATACACAGGCCATGGTCAAATCTACTTTTGGGGTTGAGGCCTCAATTTCCTTTTACTACCATATACTCAAGAGAATGTGCTTTTCCTGGAAAAAGCTTGGGGTATCTCCCTATAATAGAAACAGCCTAACCAATATCAAGACTCGGAAAAAATACAATGAGGCGTACACTGCCCTCAAAGCCAAGGGGACAGTCAAATTCTACTACATTGACAAATCAGCATTTTCCTCGTCAATATGCAATGGGGATGGTTATGCCCCAAAAGGCTCCAATGACGGGATGGCTCAGTGTGCTGAAGTCTGCGCCACAGCCTATTTGATGGTGGCTCTCCTTGGTCCAAAGGGGGTTAAGCTGTATCAAATGATTTTAGGATCACACAATAGCCAGACCTTCCTATCATTTCTCCAATTGGTCCAGGAGCACCTGAGGCGCACGAGCCCTGGCTTCACTAACATCATTGTGTTGGACAACTTTGGTCTCCACAAAGTGGCTGACATTCTTGAGGAATTCCCAATGATTGACACCAGCATTGCAGTGGGCCCCCAGCAATTGGCCACAGCAAATTTTCTCCTTCTCTTCCTCCCAGCCTATTTGTCCTTCCTAAATCCCATCAAGGAAGTCTTTGGGTAGCTCAAGCAAGTTGTCAAGCAAGGAACCCCAACTGGGACCAAGGACCTGTTTAATTTGCTGCAGGCTGGGATCCATACCCTCCCAGCTGAGACTGTGGCCAAATTCTATGGCCACGCTGATTTGTTCATCCCCGCTTGCCTTGCCAAACAGCCAATCAATTAAAGGCTTAGCTTGTCCAACTTTTTTTATATTCTCTAATTTACTATTCAAGATTTATTAATTATCATTTTATATTTAGATGTTTCCAAGCCCACAATCACATTCAGCGGGACCATCAATGAAGGTTAGTAATTTATTTATTTATAATCTTTTTTTATTATGGCATCTAAGGGTATCCCAAACGCTTGATACTTGATTACGCAAATATATTTATATCACTTTTGTCAAATAAATATAAAAATCAAATTAAAAAAGTTAAATGTAAAGTGTACAAATAAGAAGTAGATTTTATTGACATATATTATTATGCAGTTATTAAGACCTTCTCTGGTATGTATTTGCAAATCTCACTTGCTAAAATAAGATCTTGAAAAAATTATTTATAATAAAAATAATCTGAAGTATATAAGATGTTTATTGATATATAGAAAAAATTAAGCGCACCTATAATGGGTTTAGCAGTATGTACCCACCCCACAAAGGAGGTGGTGCACAACCTCCACCACCACACTGTGGACAGTGAATACACCCTGGTTAAAATACTCCTTCCTGCTGGTGAAAGGGAGTACGGTCAGGTGATTGTGGAGCAGCAGCTTCTCTGGCAGTGCTGCAAACCCGTAAATTCCAGCCAGGACCAGGGCGTCCTGGATGACATGGTCCACCAAGTCATATCTGGGGGGGGACCTTCTTCCCATCCAGGGAGAGCCTGGCCCTGTCAATTCCTAGGAGGACCCCGTCAAGATCCTCCACGCTGGCGCCCATTCCAAAGTAGAAGAGATACCCCAGGTAAACCACCAGATGAAGCCTTTGCCCAGCAAAGGCTTCCGTAAACTCGCACAATTTATTGAAAACTGCACTGATCTTCTTTTCATTCTTGGTCTTTGCAAAGGTCAGCTCCATGGCTGCAGGGACCCCCGTCTTGTTGGCACTCCATGCCAGCCCAAAGTCTGCCAAGAGAATTTTGGTTTTCTTGATGGCTGTTGCGTCTGCAACAGCCAATTTTCCCACCACACACCCAAAGTTGTCCAGCAGGTAAGAAACTGTGTGCTCCAAGGGATAGCAGAAGCAAGCAGCCACATGGGCCTGTCCCATCTCTGGTACATTCTTGAATGGGAGCATCTCCAGAACGTCCCAAACAAGCTCTATGGAGTTTACACAGTAAACTCCATTGAGGACCACCGGGTCAATGCAGACCAATTGGGAATCCTTGTAGGCAGTAACTTTCCACTCAGATTCCCCCTTGGCATGTGTAAGTTCTGCCAACGCCTCCCGTGACATTGGAAAGGACCCGTGGACCTTGTCTTTGAGCTCCTGCAAGACAGGGGGGACAGATAGAGTTGTTTTGCCACGTGAGTGGCAAAATTTGAATAGAAGGTGGGCAGGACAAAAGGAACCAGGACCTGGAAGAGTTCACCATCAATGTTTTCTAAAAAAGGTAAGTATTTTGAAGTTGTTATTAATTTTATTTTTTTAGATTACCTTCACAGGTTTCCTCCTTGCCGGCGGCTTCAGCAGGCTTTGCCATTCTTGGCACAAGTAATTGTGCTGGCAATTCAGTATCCATGGTTCTTGCACACTTTGCAGGTTTGAGATGTTCATACATCTCAGGGCCGTTGACCCAGATGGACGGCACAGAGAGGGCAGAGGACTTGAATCAAAGGCCTTCCACAACATGCTTCTGGATATTTAAAAGCCGTTCAAATGTTGTTTTGGGGGTGTCTGGCATCTTGGTCATGAGCGCCTTGGCAGACACCTTTTCAATTTTGTCCCCTTCAAGGACGGCAGACTTAACTCTTGCTTTGACCTTGCGGTCAATCTCTTTAATTTCAGCAATTGCTGAGTCAAGATCCTTCAAAAGCTTCTCTAATTCTCTCATTGATTTTTTACTAACCTTTTCATATGTTTTTATAGCTTTTGCCCCAATAAATTCTGTATTATTTTGATACTGTTGCCTCTTTGTTTATTTCTTTTTGTTTTCCCATTTACTACATTATCCCATCTTTTTACCCATTGTGTATATGTTTTACGCTCAACTCAATATGTGTTGTTTGCTTTGTGTTGGCATTGTTTCCTTAATTACCATATTATTTTTGGCGCTTTGCACAGCCCCTTGTGAAAATATTAACAACAATTTGGCAATCAGCTAAATTTGAATTAGAAAATTATGTGTTAACTGTTTTTAGATAAAGTTGTTACTGGCCCAAATTCAAAATCTTAATGATAAACTTTAAGCCAATCAGGAGCCAAGTCTTAAAGTGATTGTTGTGACATAAAGGGTCATCCAATAATTCTTTGATGTATGTGCGCTAATTAATATGATCGGCTGGATCTTTTGCTATTGTACATCATTGCTGCTGTGGCAAGTTGTTGGTGAACTAGTGCCCAATCAGCTGCTGGGTTAGCACTAGTCCACCAACAACTTGTCATAGCAACAATGGCGTACAATAGCAAAAGATCCAGCCAATCATATTAATTAGCGCACATGCATCAAAGAATTATTGAATGACCCTTTATGTCACAACAATCACTTTATCACTTGGCTCCTGATTGGCTTAAAGTTTATCATTAAGGTTTTGAATTTGGATCAGTAACAACTTTATCTAAAAACAGTTAGCCTATAATTTTCTAATTCAAAAATTAGCTGATCACCAAATTGTTGTTAATTTTTCACAAGGGGCTGTGTTTGGGTACTAAAAATAACTGTGTTCTGGATCTAGATACATGGTATAGTAAATATATGATTTTATAAAAATAAGCTGAACATAAAGAATAAAACCAACTATAAACAAAGAGAACATAAACAATAAAAATTCAAAACAAAGATAATATAAATAGAAAATGTTTGGCAACAGGGGGTTTATTGGGGCAGGGAAGAGTGATGCCTAGTAGGCAGAATAGCGCAGGAAGGAAGACATTAAGGAAGTGCTGGCCTGGGGGGTCTGGGATTGGGTGGGTGGGGCTGGAAGGTGGGGGGGTGGCGGGGGTAGGAGGATTGCGCGTGATGGCCGCCATATAACGCTTGTCATTTTCCTCATCTGTCATTGGCTGGATGGGCTGGTAGGTGGCAGTGGCAGTGGCACAAGGTGAGAGGAGCTTGTCCTTCTGTGATTGGTTGCCCATGTTCACATGGAAGACAATTTGGGCAAACAAGTCAGCCACCATTTGGCAGCCAAAGAGAAAATTGTGGTCAAGGACCCCAAGATAGAGGTCATTGAAAGCCTGAGGGCGGCGCTCCCAGAGTGTATCTCCAATATTAAAGAATACAACATCAGCCAGATGGATGTCAGTGTGACCAGCTGGGTACACAGAGGCCTAGTGCCCGCGTTCCTGGATGGCCTCAAGGGCGGTGGAGCTACCCTCCATCTGGTGGCTCAAGAAAACCTGGTACTTTGGAATTTGAGCCATCCCAGGAGTTGAGCAATCCACCGAGGATGTGGCTGTACAAGTAGCCATCAATGAAATCTGGGTTTGTCCAATAATAGACAGAACCCTTGGCTGAAACAGCCAGAAATGCACCAATAAATAACCCCTTCTTGACCTTCTTCCTTCTATTCTTGGCAGTGGCTTTTCCTTGCTCATCAAAATTGTCAAATGCAATCAATAACTTGTAGTACAAGACAAACATGATGTCATCTATTAGACTAGTCAGGCATTGGACCAGGGTTGATTCAATGTCTAGATCATATAGGGAATCCTCAGCGCCATTCCATTGGTCACCGGCAAAATTGGTAAGAACCCGTATGGAAGCCACCTTTCAGTGCATCCAGAAATGCACCATGCGTTTGGAGACCCATATGTTATGGTGCGCCAAGCTGTTTGCGGACCTGGGTTAGGGGAAGCTTGGGGTCCCGCTGGAGGAGGTCAAGCATTATTGGGTATGCCTCATTGATTTGGGACTCAGGGGCCTTCTTTGGCTTCTTGGCTGTCCCAATCAGATTCCCCTTATTCATTAAGTTATTGAATTCCCGCATTATTGTGGCTTGGGTGAATTGCAACTGGGCAGCAATCTGGTCCCATGACAGACCCTGTAGGTTTAGTGCCACAATTTCCTGGAGAATTTAGGCGGTGATGATTTATTGTTTGGGGCGCTGGGCCATGAGGAACTGAAGCCTGATTGGCTGTAGGGGGGCAGGTTGGCTAGCGGCAGGAAGTTGTTCCAAATCAAGGTTACCATCCTGATTGGTTGGTTGACAGGCAGCTTGTGTGGGGGTGGGTACAGGAGCAGGGGCAGAGCTAGACGCTAAGTGACTCTCAAACAAGTCAAAGCCATATGGGTCAGGGGTCAGTAACAGGTCAGCTTCCTTGTTACCCGCCTCAAAGGCTTAGGTATAAACGGGTGCCTCCACACCCTGAGCCTCACCTCCATTGAAGCTGGCTTGGCTGCTGCTGGCTTGGCTGCTGGCGCTGTCAAAGATATTGCTGTTAAAAACCATTTGTAAAAAACCTAGGATAAAATCACTAAAAGTAGAAATTTTAAAATTTAATGATTTATTTTTATTGTAATCTTGAGCCCATATTTGGAAGGTTCTCAAAACCATTACATACAAATCTGGAGCCATGAAAATGAATAAAATGCCTCTGTTCCTAAATTGGATAGCTGTTGATTGGCTGTTAAACTGTTATTTTTCTATTTTAGGCTGCTCATACTACACATCTTGTGTGAGTTCATTTTGTTTTTGTGCTTGTGGAATCTCTCTTCTAGATTGCTCAAATTTTGTTTCATTTTAGTCCTTCTGTCAGTGCCTCTGTATGAATCCTGATTGGATTATAATATACTTCAGAATAGCATCCATTCATCTCACTTATTGTGTCAGTTCATTTTGTTTGTGGTTTGAACTACACTGCTTGATGTTTGATATAATTTTGTATGATGGGCTAGTGAAATTTTGTTTTTAGTTTGACAGTTCATTTATTAACTGAAATTTTATAAATTATTTGAATCCTGAATCTCGTGCAACTTGGATTTTGTTCAAATCTGAAATCATTTTGTTTAAATCTGAAGTATTTTTGGTTGTTGCCATAGCTTTTAAAACTACTGTAAAACTCAGAATGCACTCACACACTGACAAGCTAAATAGATGTCCTTGCTTGAACATCTTAACCTGGACATCCAGTACAAAAGGGGGCAGAGCTGGTCACAGATGATGCTCTCTCTAGGCTATGTCAGCCAAGAGAGGATCACCTTGACCACCTGAATCCAGATTGGCCTAACCTATATGTTGCAACATCTTTGATTACTCCCTCTTGGGGAATTAACACCCCAATTAAATCACCAAGCGGCTCACTGAATGATTCACTGTCCAGTCAATAAACTGGCGGCACCATTATCAGTTAACCATCTATGAAAGGGATCACTCAATCCAGGTCCTAAATGGAACACAACTTGATTAAGCCTTGTGACTTAAGAGGAACATTACTCAGATAAGCCCCATGACCTCCATGACGTACATGGATGACATGTGGCTTGTCATGATACTATATAATATTCTATATTCATATCAAATAAAGTATCATTCTCTTCTTAATCTTCCCCTTTATTTTGTTTATTATGCTTCCCAGAAGTATAAACACAACATATACAACAATTAGTATAAAACAGAAGGCAAAGATCCCTTAACCCACGAGTTAACTCATGACACACTAGTAAGAAATGAGAAACACTTACATGCATCAAATGGTACAGTATATAATATCATCAAAGACAAACACATCCCCTACATTCCCCTTGCACAAAGGGTTGATATCATCCTCAGACACCACCGCTTATTGGGGCATACAAAAGCCAATAACCTATAACTCACCCTAAAGGAAATAGTATGGTGACCTAACCTAAAACAAGACATCATTGTTGTCCTAAAAAAGTACACAATATGTGAGAAATACTCAAGCACCAATTCACCATAACCTACAGTCAACCCGGTACCTGACCCAGAACCATTTAAGGGTTGGGGCCTGGACGTAGTAGGACTCTTCCCAGAAGCCTAAGCAGGACAACACTTCTTAATTGTAGCCATTGATTTTGAAACTTGCTGTCCAATCTGCTGGGATACCAAAGACCACAAAGCAGAAACAATCAACCGCTTTATCAATAAGGCAATCATAGCTGACTATGGAACCCCAGACTATATCATCACTGATGGAGCCAAGGAACTGTCATGACATGTAGTGAATAATAACCTTAAAACAAAGGACATTGGACACTCCACAACCTCACTCTACAGGCCACAAGCCAACAGCAGAGTTGAACACCCAAATGGTAGCCTGATCAGAACCTTTGAGAAAATAATGGATGTCAAAGCCAGAGACACATGGTCACTATATGTGAAGCATGCATTATTAGTATCTTGGGTACACACTAACCAAGGAACAGGCTACTCACCATTTAAATTAACATATTGATGCAAACCAGAGATATCCACTCACAATAACCAACCCATGTGAAGATTTCATCAGGAAAACCCCCCACAGTGAAACAAGTCCCAGCACTACAACACCTATGTCCCTAAGCCAAGATGGTAGAGAGCAAGAGACTCAAAGCACAAAAGGTGACCTAGACCAAAGAACCACTCCCAATCTACTCCGCTGTCTGGGCTCTTGCTGGAAACAGAAAGAAAATGGATTTGGTACACAGAGGACCTGGAAGGATTGTCAAATACAGACCAGATAGAAATACCTACCTTTTCAAGTTCCAAGGCACCAAGGACCCTATCACCAAAAGGTATCACAGATCTTGCTTTGCCTCAGTAAAGGGGAACACTCAACTCGGCTAGTACTTACTAGCAAACAACTCCAGGAACATCAGGCGGCAGCTGTCAAGACTAAACCCCCTCTGGATGTACCAGAGTAACCCCTTAAGAGAGGGGTGTGTCAAGGAGCTGGATTTACAAGTAATTATGCCATTGCCAACACAAGTAACATCCAGCCATCACCTGGTTTGATGCCAATCCAATATCTGGTTCAAAATTCCTGAAATGGCAACAAACCAGTATCCCACGACCCCTCCAGATATCCAGCTATCTGAACCTAACTCACACATGGCCTCCAATATATTTGATCCGGCTTAAGCCCCTACCACAGCGCACACAATATATAAGCCAGATTTCAGGGTGAAGTAGAGTGAGAGCTCATCATAATCAATCAGATGGGAGGTGTACACCCAAATGAGGATGACATTATCAAATGAGGAGGAGACGATGTGTGCTTACTTGGAAATGGTAACCCTTGAAGAGTGAATAAAGAAAGATGCAGCAGAAGATTATGCACAGGTACATCAGGAAGACATTAATTTGGCTCAACACCAAGGAATCAGCAGCATAGAATAGATTCACATCCAAGTTGGTGGGTTTCAGGAATCATTTTAGCAGGAGGAGGAAGATTACCAGGAAATTGCAGAGGTGAGCAAGCAGAATCTATAAGTCTGGTTATTAAAAATCTGATTGAAAAATATTGAAATAAGTGAATCATTGAGACAAGATATTTATTGAAAGTAAAATATCAAACTACTAAGGTAGTTTGGTGAGGACAATTGTTACTTAAAGCCTTTGGGTGCATCTTAATGAGGTGGCCTCCTTGTATGTAATATTTAGACAGCTTACAGATACCACCAATGGTGGTTCAATAAGCTGTTACCCGACCTCCTTTGAGGACAGGATTTTGTGACCAACAAGTCAGAGAGGGGAAAATTGGGTGTGGGGCATCCATGCCCCACTTGGACCCAATTTCCCGTGCCACCACCCACTTGTGATCAATTGTTAGATTTAATCTACAATTGCCACAAGCGGGCAGGGCTTCAGGCCAGGTTTCCCCGGGTGGCGGGGCTTTGGCTGAGCCACACCCGGGAAAACTATGGCCATGACACCAGAAATATTATCCAATAAAATCACTCTTCTTCTCTAAAACTATCTTCTAAGCTTTCCCAGAAGTTGCTCCTCATCAATATGATATTAATATTGGTGTTACTGAATAGAACTTAGATTTAAAAATATTAGGGGTGATGCTATATTGTTGGAGGGTGGCTCCTAGAACGGATGGTGTAGGGATTGAAGTGGGCCACTAGGGCGCGGGGGGGCCCCAAAAAACCCCCCCCCCCCCAAAAAAAAAAAAAAAAAAAAAAAAAAAAAAAAAAAAAAAAAAAAAAAAAAAAAAAAAAAAAACCCCCCCCGGGGGGGGGGGGGGGGGGGGGGGGGGGGGGGGGGGGCCGTACCAACCGTATGGGATCGGTTCGCTTTGGGCACCGGATGCGAAACTGGTGCCGCTTCGGCCTCGACCCCTGAACGGCGAGCTTTAATTCGCTGAACCTCTATTCATCGCTATCTAGCAGTCTCGGCTCTGAACCATAAATTTTGGTTGGGTTTGTTGAGTGTTTTCATTTAGGTATAGAGATATATAGGGCGAGTAAATGGAGTACCCAGCCAGCTTAAACGGGGATAATTGGCCATCGTTAGCTTATGCAGTATCGTGTTGTAACTTTGGGAGCATGCCATAAATTGGGTAAGTGCAGTTGCGACTTAAATCTTAAGCAATACCACAGTTTATATCGGGTTGGTCAGTGATTTTACGGTCACAAATGATTTGTGACAATTTTGGAGCCCATCCCTATTATAAGCGAGATGGTTATACTTGATATTTTATTACGAGGGGTGTGTAGGTTGGGTGAGGTATATTTGGATTGCAAGTTTATTATTATGGCTTGGGGCTGCTACTACTTGTGGTAATTAAAGATGAGGTGAAAGGATTTGGTTCTTTGAGTTTGCAAATAGGGTGGGTTTGGAAATGTGGTTGGGCTATCTTGATAGTTTAGCCTGATTTCAGGCCAACAAGGTTGATTTAGAAGGGGTGGTTCAAAGCGGAACTCGCCTTATTTTGATACGCTTATTTCCAGGAACCAATTCCCGGCAGGATGGTATCACAAGATGATATCATTTTCACAATCTTCAAGAAAGGATTTATATTTAAACTTGTATGATATCATTATGCTAGAAATTAATTCCAGGAAATAGGGGTTTAGAATTAAGGTGTGGACTGATGCGCATGAGAGTTATTGGGGTTGGGGCTGTGGCGCCTTAAGTTTCATTTTAGTCTAGAATTTAAACTGTGAAAAGTTAATTTAAAAGGGCGGTGTAAATATGGGGGTTATGTCGGTGCTTCAGACTATTAATATATCTAAAAGGATTTTTTATGACATCATATCTGCCGGAACCAGCCTTCAACTGTAATATCTAACAGCAGGGCGTCTGCGATGATGCCGATGGCTGGCAGCACATTTCAAACGGGAGTTTAGAAGTCTTACATATTGATTGGCTTTAAGTATGTTTCTGGGTGGGCAGTAGACAAACCGAACCTAGTCTGAATGAAACATTTAATTTACACGTTTGCAAGAGTTCCTCCGAGACGGCCTTGAATGTAGCCCACTACTTGACCTTATCGCAGGGGATGCCGTTTGAACGAGTATCGCTGTTTGTCTGGACATATACGTTTTTCACCTACAATTCCAGATGTAGAAACTAGTGAAAGTGGTTCGAATGGGGCTAAGAATTTCTATTTTAAATCAATAATATTTAGATGCATTAGAATATTATTTGTGTTCTTAAATGGCTCGCGCTGATCCCACACTTGCATCTGCGATTTGTACAGGTGTTGGACTCAAGGCCGTACATCATCTCCGAAACAGTTTGCCCTCTCTTTAAGCAATTCCGTTCACCTTTCATGATCTCATACATATTTATATCGGCATGACTTTACACCGTCCAGTTGTTAGATTGAACCCCTTTGAATGACGGCAGGGGGCAATTTGTTAGTCAATCTTAAACTTAATTTGAATCTGATAAGCCTTATCAGACTGCGCCATCCGCCCGCTCTTGTACAGCCGATTAGTTGAAGATTAGATCCCGCCAATAAAAAAGGGCGGGATTGGGGGCTTCCATATTTGAAAGCGTGCATGAGCGGATAATTTTTACCAGTTGCAGTCATGTCGGCTCAGATTGAAATTGGCAAGCTGTAACTTACTGTCGCTGGGTACCGTTGATGTTTAAGATGGGCGTAAATTGGTTTGAGATTATTTTCAACCCATAAAATAATGCCCGATTTGTCAAGATAAAATGCTGATGCCATAGCTACGTCATACCGAACAATCTGAATCAGCCTGTTTAGGATGCACCCTACCTCTTGTGAGGTAGCGCAAATGGGTAAACGATCCGATAGAAAAACAGGAGTACCTCTACATCCATATACAAGGGATTGCAGCGATAAAGCGATGCATTAAATTCATCTTCCTGATTTACTCAAACAACAAAAAATCAAAATGCTTGTAAAGTCAATCAATTTTAACCCCTTGGTTAACGCAAAGGTAAAAGGAATCTTTAAAATTCAGATGTCATGGGCATGAAGATAAACCCGGCATGTCAAGACCTAGTCGAATGCACGGGTACCTTGGAAAAGGGAATAGTTTATTGATATGAACAAGTTTATCTTAAAGCCCCAATCCACCAAGCACTATATATACTCCCCCTGTTGCCAAGGGTTTCCCTAGATTGTTTACTCGTTTTAATCTTTCGCCACATCTTCGTTTTTCCACAATGACCACCGAAAAAGTTTGTATCATCGGCTCCGGAAACTGGTATGTATTGCTTAACCCATCCTACTTTTTATTAATCCCTTGCTACCAGGGGCTCCGCCATTGCCAAGATCATTGGAAGAAACGTTTCCAAGCATGCCGAATTCAGCACCGAAGTTAACATGTGGGTCTATGAAGAGCAAGTCAACGGCCGCAGGCTCACTGAGATTATCAACACTGACCACATCAACGTCAAGTAAGCAGACTTGTTTCCTTGTTTTTTAATCCAAACTCAAGGTATCTTCCTGGAATTAAGCTTCCTGAAAATGTTATTGCTGTCCCAGATGTCAAGGCTGCCGCTGCTAACGCCACTACCTTGGTCTTCGTTCTTCCCCATCAGGTAAACAAAGTTCCTTTTAGATATTTAATTTCGTAGTTCATTGGTAGCATCTGCAAGCAACTTAAGGGAACACTCCCCCCCAACTGTAAAGCTATCTCTTTAATCAAGGTATTTGTTGTATTTCGAGTGTATGTTTATATCTGGATAGGGTGTTTCTGTTAACGCAGATGGTATCTCTATGATCTCTGATCTTATTAGCAGTGAGCTCGATATCGAGGTCAGTACCCTTTCAGGAGCCAATATCTCCTCTGAGGTTGCAGAAGAAAACTTTTGTGAAACCACTATTGGTTACCGTATCCCTGAGCATGGTCACCTCTTCAAAAAACTTTTCCACACCGAATACTTCCACGTCAACATCGTCCCTGATGTACACGGAGTTGAGATGTGCGGTGCACTTAAGAATGTTGTTGCTATCGCTGCTGGAATTGTCGATGGCCTGAAGCTAGGAAACAACTCCAAGGCCGCCATTATCCGTATTGGCTTGATGGAAATGAAGAAATTCAGTGAGTCTTTCTTGGAAGGTGTTGCCGTTGAGACCTTCTTCGAAAGCTGTGGTGTTGCCGATCTCACCACCACCTGCTACGGTGGCCGTAACCGCAAAGTCGCTGAGGCCTTTGTGACCACTGGAAAGGTAATCAGTTTGCGGAACATGGCTAACTATTTAGCCTTTTGATGTCCTTGAGAAAGAAATGTTGAACGGACAGAAGCTACAGGGAACGATCACTGCCAAAGAAGTCAATGAGTTCCTTTCCGCCCGCGGCCTTGCTGATGAGTAAGTTATCATTATTAGCTTATCCTTATCGTTATTTAGTTTCCCTCTTTTCACCCGCGTCTATCAAGTTTGCTATGAAAACCTCCCCGCCAAATACATCACCCACGATATTGAGTTTGTCAAAACTCCTGGAGCTGCTCGCCCTGTTACTAACACCGCTGCTTACTTCCCCCGCTTGTAATATACTTATTTAATCGAAAATAGTTCCTTCATCACCATTTTACTTTGCTATCTTGCTATATCAACAACCTTTCTTCTTGACATTTAGTCTATTTCAACCAAATCTTAAGCTAAAATGATTTGCCAGAAAAGGTAAGTCTTAACAAGCATAAGCTAAATCACCAATATTTGTTACCTTTTATTTGTGCTAGGTATTTTCAAAAGTTTAGTCTGTGAGCACAATCTGACTATCATGATTATCTCAGCGAAAGTACTTGTATACCCAAAATGAATTTTCAACTATTTATAGCATAAGTTTCCATTTTAATGAATCACAATTCCTTTGCACAGCTAATCAGCAGCCCAAAATACATCTTTCGACACTGCCTTCCCTGGCATTTGCTGATCGTTTCAATTTAAAATATGCATGCTTTGAATTTACACGGATTGGGGAAAGAAGGTGTTTGAAGCCAATGTAATACAGTAGTTTTCAAACCTGTTGAGATAAATATATATTATTCAGTTTAGAACACATGAACTCAGTCTAAAAACGAAATCAAAGTGGATCCAAATCTATTGTAATTTAATATAAATTCCTTTATTTTTGATTTCGTTTTTAGACTGAGTTCATGCGTCCTAAACTGAATAATATACGTTTATCTCAACAGGTTTGAAAACTACTGTATTAAAAATGTTTGCATCAGAATATTCACATTCCTGATTTATATCTTCCCGCTATACAAACCCAATTACATTCCAACAAAATACTCATATTTCTCTTCTGATCTCACTTCCCCTACCCCCATCTCAACGAAACCTTGAACTCCATCCAACTGAAGCTCATATTTTCCTGCCATAGGTTCTTAATCTGAAGCCTCCAGCCTGAAATTTCTAATCTACATAAACTACAAACTGGTCAGAGCTGGATAGGTTAGCAAATTGACTTTACTCTACGTTTCAGGATCACATCTCCCCAATCATCGATCTCGATTCAAGCTTTCCAACGGGTAGTCCATAATCACCTTATCCAGCAACCTGGATCCCAGCCCTTATCATCACTTGCCAACTTTAAATATCAGAATTTTCTTAACTTGCACGTATTTTTTTTTGTTAAATCTTAAGCCCCAGAGGAGAGATTGGGCGGGTTGAATCTAGCGTAATTCGGCGCAGCCCGAAACCGGAATTTCATAGAAGTGTAACAGCAAACCTAAAGAATCCGAAAAGCTCGATAAGATACCTGCAGCTAACTGAAAATACAGAAACCATGGCAACTATATAGGCTCAACCCTTCAAGCGAATTCGTGATAAAAGGTAATTTTTTTAAAAAAATTAAAAGATATACAGTAGTTTTCAAACCTGTTGAGATAAACTTATGTTATTCAGTTTAGAACGCATGAACTCAGTCACAAAACGAATGTCAACTGGAACCAGTTGCAGGTCAATTTAATCAACAAATCTTTCATTTATCTAGGGCCGGAAAACAAAAATAGTCAATCACACAACAAAAATGAAGTCAAATACTGAATTCCAAAAATGAGATAGCAAATGCATGGAACTCAAATTCATAACATTTGCAATCCAGTCACTTCCTGAAGTAATCTATATAAAATGTGATATTAATCATGTAAAAAGGTTATACAATCAGAGACCAAAATTGGTTTGGCCACAAAAGTGATGGACTCAAACACAAAATGACTCATTTTTTGAAAATATTGATTATTTTTGGGACTCAAATTGAAAA
The DNA here is from genome assembly GCA_014839935.2 of Entomophthora muscae. Classification (NCBI taxonomy): domain Eukaryota; kingdom Fungi; phylum Entomophthoromycota; class Entomophthoromycetes; order Entomophthorales; family Entomophthoraceae; genus Entomophthora; species Entomophthora muscae. Next base: position 36,611 of record QTSX02005173.1, read on the forward strand.
TAGTGGATTTTAGGCGTGAATCCACCATAATCTATTCAGGGAACTACAGCATTGTTTTCAAAGTATGTGCTTCTAAATTTGGACATTTATGTCTGAGAGTCTGGCTCAAAAAGGAGCACACACTTTAATAAAATTAATTTTCTAGAAACACTTTGCTTTTCTGTTTTTAATAGAGTTTATTGTGTTTTGTTTACAATGAGTTTTCAAGTGAGAGTAGCTTTGACGTCGTTGAAGAGCAGTACCAGGAGCTTCTCCAAGCTCAGGCTGCTGAGCTAAGGAGCACAACCACTGCGCTTTCTGTGTACACCCAATTTAATGCAAGTTGTGAGGAGGCTGAGTTGTATGTGTCACCAGCCCCACTCACAGGTGGCTTTTCTGATAGCCAATATGGAGCTCCACCAGACCAGGCCCAGCCTGAGCCTTTGCCACATTTTTGGAGACTGGGAAACTGTGGCCCCCTCCAATCCGATCCAACCATTGTCTGAGAGTTTGGTCCAATCAGAGCAAACCCTTCCTAATCCAGGTCCCTTATTCCTCAAGTCTGCCAAAAACGGCAAGTTATCACCAATGGGATCATTGAAGAGATCACAAGCCTCAAGCAGAGTGGGGTAAATTTTGTCAAATCACCCCTTGGCTTCAATTTTCTGAGGCGGTGATCAAGCAGCAGCTCCAAGCCCTCTTGAAGAGAGGTGGTGCAAAGCTGGGCAAGAAGCCAAAGAAGAAGATTGTCTCACAGATCAAGCAGGCCCATCCCCTAATGCTTGACTTCCTCCAGCGGGACCCATACCTCCAATTAACTGAGGTCCACCGCCTACTTGGCCTCAAGGGCAGTTTCATTGCCTGCCACACAGCGCAGCTCTGGATGCATGGGCTTGTAGTTGGTGTTCTGATTCTGACCAATCAGCCATGCCATGAGTTAGAAGATGGATCTGATTTGCCCTATGACTGTGCAATTAGTGCCACCCTCACCTGCTGCCTGTTCTCCATTTCAGACAATTTCATATCTATATCCAATTATAAATTGCCATTGCAGTTTCATAATTATGGCACTTTGAGTGTAAAGAACGCCTCCAAGGGCAAAAAGAAGGAAGCACAGGGAACTGTCATTGGTGCATTCCTTGCAGTTTCCCCAAAAGGGACTGTATTTTACTGGACTACAACCAGTTACATCAATGGTTACTGGTACAGGAAATTCCTATCTGACCTGCTTGCCACTTGGAGCTCGGCTAATTCCAAATTCCAAATATTCCTGAGCCACCAAATGGAGTGCGCTGAAGTTGCCTCCAAGAAGGTCCAAGCAGACGGCCACAATGTCTCAATTTTCCCTGCTGGACATGCTGATCTCCACCTTGGTGACGTATTGTTCTTTAACATTGGTGGCACAATCTGTGAACACAACTTCACAACCTTCAGTCAGGTGGTTAGTGCGGCCAATAACACACTGGTCTGTTTTCCCGCCAGAAGGTTGCCGAGATGTTTACCAAGATGGCCTTGGATGCTCTCAGCAGCAGCCAATCATCAAAGGATCCCCAGCTCCCCTCTCGTGATTTCCTGGCATACAAGCCAATCACTGTTCTCCCCAAGTCAGAATATGATGCCTTGTACAATCAATTCCTCCAATCCAATCGAATCACTCAATTGCCACTGGGTCCTGCAGCCACCCTAGTCCACATCCAATCCTCCCAGGTGACCAGCACCAACCCCACCAGCCAATCAAGTCCTCCCCCCTCAACCCAGTCTGCCACCTAATTTGCACCACCCAATCCCATTCCCCCAATAAAACTTGTCCCCCAATAATATTTATTTTTTAATTTATATTGGTTTAACGTTTATGAGTTTTTATGGTTATAATAAATAATTTACATTTAAATAAAGCAAGGATTGATTTTTATCATGCCACAACTTAAATTTGGCTGCTTTAATAATTATTAATTATATTGTTTTCTATTATAACTTTAACATATTTGAAGCTCTACAATAAAGCAAATTCTAAAAACTGCAAGTGTTATGGACCAACCAATTGGAATGGGTGTGCATTTGTGCTTAGCTCAGACCAGACACACCTCATTTATTGCACCCAGTTTAACGTAATGAAATAAGCCTGTTGAAAAAAGGCATGTCTTTGTTTGCAAATTGGCATGCCAACTTGTGGTCACTCTAGCACTAGAGAACCCAGAGGTCTGTTGCTAGAGTGACCACAAGTTGACGTACCAATTTGCAAACAAAGACATGTCTTTTTTCAACAGGCTTATTTCATTAGGTTAAACGGGGTGCAATAACTGAGGCGTGTCTGGTCTGAGCTAAGCACAAATGCACACCCATTCCAATTGGTTGGTCCATAACACTTGTAGTTTTTAGAATTTTCTTTATTGTAGCACTTCAAATATGTTAAAGTTATAATATAAAGCAATATAACTAAATGAAATAATCCATTACAACACATATATCTCTAGAATAAATGATCTACTAATAACACATGAAAGTGGCTATATTTTGATAAATAAGTACTTTGGGTCAAACTTAGCATATTGATTCAAAAATAATTTATGTTTCACTTGGAAAAAAATATACATGACAAAATATGCTGTTCATAATACTAGGAATGGGTTGCTATATACAATAAATATACATAATATCAATATCAAATGGATAGTAGCACTTAAAGTCAATAAAAAATATAAGTAAAATCAAGATATATTTATTTAAACTCTATTAGCTACAATAGAATCTATATTTTTTATTGGGACATTTTATTGATATAAAAAGGGCTGGGATAAGTCCAAGGAAAACATGGCAGAATTGGAAGCGGTGGTGGCTAAAATCAAGGAGGTCAATCAAAAGGTGAAGGACATGCTAAAGGAGGTGGTGTTAGAAGGCAACAAACTGGAAAAACTTGCTGTGAAGGCCGTGAAGAAGATTCCTAATGCTACCAACAAACTTGCAACCAGGATTCTAAACGTACAAAAAGATGTTCTTGCAATTCTACAGTTCAAGCCACAGGGGTTTGCAACTGTGGAGGTGTGGTCAAAGGACCCCGAGATGTTTGAGCAACTAAAAAATAAAAAGAAACAAAAACCAACAGAATATAACCAGCAACCAACTAGTGACAAGTCCTGTGAAGCAGCCCCTGTAAATCAGGCAACATGTCAAGATATAGAAGAAGGTAAAAAATAAAGCATCAAATAAATAAAAAGATCTTAATAACTTTTTTATTTAGAAGAAACAGAATGAGAAGTCTGCCAGTATCTAAGACCATACATATTGCAAGCATTCTACATCAACTGCATCCCCCACATAGGGCGTCAGCTGGTCCTGACACCAGCCGCTGCCTCTGAAATTATTAATAAATTTAAAAATTATCCAATAAAACAAGAACAACTTACATCACTCCAACCAAAGCAAGATAACACCAAATGGAGGGTCTCAGCTTTGGCCGCAGCCCCCAACCTGCAACTCAACCAGTACGTTCCACTCACAGGCTTCTACAAACTCTTTGTCATGCTTGTCTGGGATTTCATCCAAACTATGCCATACCAAAACCTACCTGAGACGGAAAGAGGACAAGAAGAAGTCTGTTTCTGTTACCCAACCAAGCACACACTATCACATATCCTAAAAAATTTAATAAAAATAAAAACTTAGCTATAGTTCTGCCGCCGTCATGCCTGCAGTAGTAGGCATCCTTGGAGACTTTGGGGCCTCCTGGTGCTCCAAAAAGACTGGTATACAAAAACAATGGAAAAAACTTCCATCACTACATCCTTTAAGAATAAAAATAGTACTCTATATAATAAATTTTGTCAGTTCTCCGCCCTGTTTGCAGGGCAGAGACTTCACTTGATTGCTTACCTAGGTCTTGTTGTACTGATGTGGCTTAAAGCAGAAACCTGCAACTAGTCTGATGTGATAATAAAACTGGATGTAGCATGCCATTTACTAGACAGAAAAAATTGCCCCTGGACACAGCTCAATAGAGCATGTTATTCAGGATTCAGTTATTCTTGCTGCCACCTATGAGATGGCTGCTACACCAGAAAAATCCTCCTAGACAATTGTGTCACAATGCTCCTGTATTCTACCTGCCGCAATTTATTTAGTACAGGTCCAATGTCAACATACACATTGTCAATAGAAATTACTTGTCTATTTCAACGCACTGTGCTTGAATTCCTCTGCTCCCACCCCCAATAAAAATCTACACCCAAACTCTATTTTGATTTATATATATATATATTCTTTAAAATTATCTACTCAAACCATCTATATTCAACAAATAAATACATAATAAAAAAATATTCTGTGTATTCATTTATTCACCCTTATTGCTTTATTAATTTTTATAAACATGATAATATAATTGGAATCATATAAAAAATGTGAAAAACTACCCTAAATAAAATCATAATAATGAAAATATAAATATTCTTGTGTTTTATTTTCCATTCATTCATTCATTCATTCATTCAATTGGCTTTGCTTTATTGATTTTTATTATACCTGACGCAATATGCAGAATCACAGAAATAAAGTCAAAATAAATTAAGCTAAATAAAAAATATTAAAAATAAAATTCAGAATAAAACATTCAGAATAGCTAAGCCTTTTATTGATTGGCTGCTGGGCAAGGTATGCAGGGAGAAACAAATCTGTGTGGCCATAGAATTTGGCCACAGTTTCAGCTGGGAGGGTATGAACACCAACCTGCATGTCAGGGATCCACTCTCGGGCGGCTGGCCTGCTGGTTTTGGGGGTAACTTGGGCCAGGTTTTTTGCTGGAAGGGCCCACCATAAGAGAGGAGCTAACTTTAGAAGGTAGAAGCAGACTTCACCCAAGACCACAGGCTGGCAGCCGTAACAATGGTGTCCACCACCCCTGTGAGGGTAATGTACACTATTCCAAAAAGATTACTGGTATGGTTGGTCGGGAGGTCAGGGGAGGAGGCTGGCATTGGTTTGGGTGTTACAGACGGTTCCATATAGATGTTGTAGGCCAGGAGATAGTTGAATTTTCCTCTAAATAGCTTGGGGGTAGAGAATATCCACAGGCCTTAACGGTTGTATCTGATGGCGGATTAGATGCGGGCTAATGGGTCAAGTTTGATAATCTTCTCTGGTGTATAATCTTTATATTTGGGCTTTAATGGATATTTGGTAAAATAAACGGGCCCAAAGGGGACTCCAGGTGGACGTAAAACTGCAAGCAGAGGGGCAGGAGGGCCGAGAGATCTCAAACTGAACTGATAGACGGCAAATACAAAATATGGCAGTAACTGTATAAGCCAAAGTAACATAACCTTTATTCAAAAATGGCAATAAGTTTGGAGTGTGGGGTCCTTGGGTCTATATAGCACCCCACCTCCAAACTTAACATTTTCCATGGGGGGGGGGGGTCATCAGGGCATTGGAAAAGGCAGGGCCGGGGGAATTGGGGACTTGGGTCTAAAGGCAGCAAAATGGCGCTCGGCCCGGGAGTTCTTTCATTGGTTGTGACTCCCAATTTAGCTACCTGATTATCTTGCTCTAGCGTTGTGGTCATGGGGACAGGTTGCGGGCCGGTGCCTCTTCCTTGGGTTGACTCTTGATTGGTTGCTGGTGTAGACTTCAAACTCATGAAGCTAATAGTTGTTGCCTGGTCACCTCCATTAGGTGTCATTATTGGCACTCCACTTAGTGCAATAATTTCCTTGGCTCAATCTGTTGCACTGGGTGGGCCATCATCTTCAGCGTCAGCTCGTGGGGGCTCAACCCCAGAAAAATGCGGGCAGGCAGTCCCGCAGTCCATAGGCCCGGCGGCCCGGGGGAATCCAGGTTCTGGGTTTAATTCCCTCTCTTGGGCCTGGGGTTCCAGAGGAGGAGAATTGTCAATCCTGACACTGCAGCAAATTAAATAAATCATTGGGCCCAGGTGACGCCCCTTTCTTGACAAATCTCTTGAGCCACCCAAAGACCTCCTCAATTGGGTTGAGGAATGGGGAATAGAAGGGAAGGAAGAGAAGACAAAAAGTGTACATGACCAATTGTTGGGAGGCAATTTCAACACCAGGCTCAATCATTGGGAACTCATTGAGAATATCTGCCACCTTGTGGAGTCCGACGTTGTCTAGCACAATGACATTAGTGAAGCCCAAACAGTTTACTTGGAGGTGCTCCTGAACCAATTGGTGAAATTCTAGAAAAGCCCCACTATTGTGGGAACCCTTGATCATTTTATAAAGCTCAATCCCAAGGGGACCAAGAAGGGCTACCATTGTGTAGGCAACAGACCGGACAGCTGCACGCTGGGACATGTTGTTCTTTTCACCTTTGGGGATGTAGCCATATTAGTTGCACATGGAGGACGCAAAGGAGGACTTATCAATGTAGTAGAACTTGACTGTGCCATTTTCCTTGAGAGCAGTAACTGTATTGGTGTATTTCTGGTGGTAGACAATGTTGTCTGGGCTATTCCAATTGTACAGAGATACAACAAGTTTTTTCCAGGAGAATCACAGTTTCTTGACTGTGCAGTAGCAAATGAAAACCAAAGCCTGGATTCCAAAAACAACTCAACCATTGACTGAATATTTTCCAGTTCAATATGGCAGTTCCTCTCCATTCACTGTTGGATGGCCCACAGGTGTTCCTTAACCAATAGAGCTGGTTCACAATTGGATTTCTCCAAAAGGAGAACAGTACCTGTTTTCAGGTAAGTTGTGTGGAGCCTATGGCCAGATTTTTCTAAGATCCTGACAATGGCTGCGGCCTTCCTGTAGTCAATTGTCTCCTCCATGGGTCTCATGAGGGTCTCCCAGGTGGTGTCAGGGATAACATGTTACTTGGACTTTTTGGCAGTGGGGATTGACTCATTGGCATTGGGCACAACACAGGGCATAGGTACTTGGCTTTAGAACACAGCAATTTTTCCAGCACCTTCTGCCCTTTAGTGGTTTGGAAATACTGGGGCTGCTTGTCCTTGTCTCCCCCTTTGGAATCAATCACATAAGACTTGTATGTGGTGTCTAGCACAGGCTTGACCTTCTTTAGAAGGGTTGCCAAAACACCATCATGGTAGTAGACGGGGTCATACACCAAGGACACCCTATCAGTGGTGACATCATTTACTGTTTTGGTGATGACAACCTTGGTGTATTTTCTGGTCAGATTCTGGACCCAGGGGTTGATGCTCTTCTCCCTTGCACGTTGTGCTCCTTGAACCGGCTGTGTCAGTGTAGCGTCACTATTGAACTCTCCTCTCCTATCTCCTTCCTTAGTAGACATTTGCATTGCACTAACTCTGTTCTTTGACCCGTAGGGGCAATCACAACTGCGACACACAACAGGTCCAATGTTACTCTGTTTCTGGGATGTGTCCATTTTGGTATAAAAATAAAATGAAATTAAAACAGTTTATATATATAATTCATTTATCATAATTTTTATCTCTTTGTATATAGTAGCATGAAAGCTATTAGAAGCTAATGTTTATTTCAAATGAGATTTTTAGATTTCTATATTAATTATTTTTGGTTGGAAATGTGCACTGTTGATTATGAGTTTGGATAAATTTGATATTTGTATTGATTCTATTCCCAAAAAAACACTCGGAATATTTATTTCCTTTTTGTATTCTAGATTGCATTCTTAATTAGGGCAAGTAGGTGACAGTATTATTAATTCATTCAAGTGTTTTGATATTTGATATTTACATTGTCTGTTTCAGTTGTTATTAAGGATTGTTGTTGGATCAATTTTGTAACTTTTGTGACTGAGTTTCATGCGTTCACAAAAAACATAGTAAACATAGTAGATTAGTTCTGTGACTGAAACTCATGTGTTCTATTGTTTGGTACATTTGTTGTTGAATTGTTAAGCATTTGTCCCCAGTTTGAGTAGGCCATTGTATGACTGGATATTTTTTCCAAATAGCTCTCATTTCTGTGAAATTATCTTCTATTTAGATCTATCAAGTTGAAATACGTTTTGTGACTGAGTTCATGTGTTCTAAACTGAATAATATATATTTTTCTCAACAGGTTTAAAACTACTGTACTGGAAAAAACACCCGGGTCAACCCCCAGGAAAATCTTTTACCTCAACCAGGAAGCCCCATAGCTCAACTCAACCAATTAAACCCTGAAACCAAGATGTATCAAGCTCACAGGTAGGAAAGTGCCTCACACTGCAGTTGAGTGTGTCAATGTGCAAGTCCTTGTGGTTGTAAGGGACCCTCTTTATAGAGAAAAATACAGTTAGGGAATTAAACAAGGGTCCATTACTCTCTACAACAGGAGATAGCTCTTCAAGCTGTAGGGTAGGGGTTGGACAAGGACCAGGGAAGCACAAGGTAGCTGGGCCCTGAGACAGTATACAAGGCAGGAACAAGGAGAGCCAGATGATGACTACAGACCACAAATAGGTGATTCCAATCATTTGAACTAGGAGATACTACTAAACAATCAAGTGAATAATTGGGCAAGATTGCTTTATTGTAGAAAAAAATGTTAATCAAACAATTAACTTGGGATTAGGATGGGAGTTCTTATACTAGGGGGGTGGAATTGGGAGTACAGACTTAATGAGTTTGAAACCCAGGTGTAATGCCTCACATGCAGCGGAAGGAATTATGATGCAGAGTATTTTTAGATGAATTATAGTACTTAGTTCTTTTCAGGTTTTACTTGCATCTGCATTGCTGTGGGGCGTAGAAACAATTAATTGACAATTAATTGAGTGACACATACTCAATTTATCCCTTTGGGAGGGTACAATAAAAACTCAGAGATATATCAAGCTGGTGAAGGTGGTTATATACTGGCGCCTTCCCATAGTTCTCCACTGTGAACGTTTGGCTAATACCTTACTAGTAAAAGAGCAGTGGAAATGATGGTGAGTAATGCCACACTTTCTGAGGAAATATGGTGCTTAAATAACCATCAGGTGTCACTGTAGGGCAGTAATAAATTCCCTCTGGGGGTTGGTCTCTTCAAGCCTCCCTGGGTCTTTTGGGCTAAATCTTTGTGTGGTCACAGGAATAATGTGCTGAGGCCTTAACTCATATGGAAACTGGGCTAACCTTTTTTCTACAGAACTCAGGGTAGTGTGTCCAATCCCAAATGTCCTTAGCCACCTTCAGTTGAGCGCTCTGAAGGTTCTTTATCATCAGGGAAAGAACATAACTTAAAGATGAATAAGTTGAGCTCACTGCTAAGATATCATGGTTGATAGATATCAAATAGCCAACATTGTCATTAATGACATTTCAATACTTGTAACAAAAACCCAAGAGTTGAGCCCCAGCTCCCAGAAGGCAGATCAAACCCTCCAGAACAGTCCAGGACCCGCAAATCTGTTGAGTCACAGGCTCAAATTGATAAATTACCCCGCGACCTGCCAGCCTACAATAGAGGATTCCCTGAATAGTTGCCAGTCTGCTGCCAAACTGGTGCCAATAAAGACCCATACCAACAAGGGAAATATAACCTGGCTAACAGAGATTGGGGAAGGACCTACTTCCAGCCTGCCAAGAGCCAATGCTGGAGCTTTGGAATCAACGCTGGAAGCCCTGGAATCAAACCCTGATCCTCCAAAGACTACTTGAGTCAGCAGAGTGGACAGGAGCCCACCCACTTGCTGAATTGCATACCCAAGTTAACAAGTCACTCCAAAACCCACCAGTCTCCCAAGGACAATTCCCCAAATGGTCATCAGATTGATGCCAAACTTGAGCCACCAAAGACCCAAACCTATGCAGAGGTTGCAGCTTGCCTTAAGGAGGTTAAAAAAAACCTATTTTTAACTCTGCCAATGATCACCATCAACTGCCTGCATTCCATCCAGAGAGGGTAGTGCAATTGAACTACCCAGGTGACATAGTGAACAGTGGCGGCAGAACAAAGCATTGTCAGTTCTATTCACCAGAGCAGGCACTACCTGGATCTCCCTCCCTCGAGACTCTAAGCCAAGATCCATGCCCCGCCAGTGCCTTGTCTGCAAACCTGAACCCTGCAAAAATCAAAGAAGCAAAGTCCCATGGTATAAAAGCCCTGGCGGTATGGTGAAGACCACATTGTCATTTTTGATAATAAAGTTTTATGAACCTTTGGTTCAAACAAATCTTACCCTATCTAGTCTTAGTGATCTTCCATCTTAATTCTGGTCAAGTAGACTACCAGGCCGCCGTCCCCTCCCAAGACCAATCTGCCAAATTGCCCCAGGCATTATACTATCCCCCAGGAGTCCCCTTTAAACCTGTGCATTTTACTGAATACCCCCCCAACCCGGCCTATTTGGAGTACAACTTGGAAACCATCCTCATTGCCGGCCCTTTGGCAAGGACTTTAAGTACTGAGTACATAGGACGCAAAGAAAAGAGGGTCAAGATACCGCCCTTATTGTTCAAAGACAAGTACAACTACCTATCAGCGTACTTTGTTCCCATGACTCCATCATTAACCCCAAGACCAGACCACCCACTGGAACATACTGCCGCCGCCAAGACCACCTCTACTCAACTTTTTGGAGTACTCTACATTACTTTGACAGGATTGGTAGATTCCATGGTCCCCAACTCCGGACCCTGGTCCTTACTTGGCCGTTCTGTATCTTACATTATCAAGTTAGCACCCATTCTATGATGGGCCTTACCTGCCGGCTTAGCTGCGCCTTGCCCTGAGCTACCCAATGCCTCCACCTATGACTGGCTTCCTGACATTATGACAATCTTTTACAAACACGGTAACCTGGGCCCCAAGATGTTGTTAACACTTGGGGCAACTTGTATGCTCTTTTTTGTGATAATCACTTATTACACCCATAAGGCACTTACCTCCCTGATACTCCCATGGATGAAGAACCAAACTGCCAAAGAATTGAGAGACCCTGCACCTGGTGCAGAACCCCAGAACTCAGCCACACCACAAGTGCAAAATGTGATAGTGAACCAGACCACAACCAAGGTGGATATGCCCCAGATGGGCAAACTCACCTTAGAAGAAGCTCACCCAGCCATACCAGTCCTTTGCCTCCACTTCCAAAACAACACCAACACCTACCCCAGTGACACTGAGAAAGTCTTGGGGTGGCCGCCATGCTATCAGGAGATGTACTGTATTGGTTTGGGAAAGCCACCGCTGAAGATGTTGAATTTTGCCTTGACTATTTGAAATTTGAGGCCAAACTCATGAACACTGGCAATGACCAAGACACCAGATACTATGCGCTGAACTCTATGTTAGAGATCTGACAAGCAAACCGCCCTATCCAAGCCTATATTGATGATTTCCTTAAACTTAAGACGCACACCCAACTTGAAGATGAATTATCTGCCATTATCTTCAGAAAAAAAGTTAATTCAGCCATGAAAGACCTTTTGAAGCACCACCCGCCTACAATAAGCCTAGAGGAACTACTGCCCTTATGCAAATGCCTGAGTCTAAACCAAGAAGGACAGAACTTGTACCCTTCCTAAGCCAGCAGGGCCACAACGCCCAATTGACCTGGAATGTCCCCTGACAATTTACAACACCACTATTGAGATGGGTTGTGCTTTTACTACCATAAGGCCAGACACCTAACCAGAGCATGCCCTAAGAAGAATACACATCCTGTATCCTTGGCACAAATAAACACCTCTGCGCAGTCTTATAAATTCATCCAAGTGACTATAGACTGTGTGGGAATCAATCACCAGATTGAGGCCTTTATTGACACAGGAGCCAATGAAAGCTTCATTGACGCCAACCTGGCAAAGGAACTAGGATTAACAGCTTCAGAGAGCAGCCTACAAGTAACTATGGGAAACAGTTCCCTGGATACTGGCTACAAGTGTGAACAGGAGCTTCCTTTGACAATTGGACGGAATGTGTATCCAACCCCCTTGATCCTCTTGCCAGGATTGCCTCACCCTCTAGTACTGGGGGACTCATGGTCCAACAGACATGGCCTGATTCTAAAATATTGTGAGCAGACCGCCACCTTGGGACGGCCTGAATCTTGTGACACCGTTCTGTTCTGTATGAGTTGTGACAGAACCCTGATCAACAGACTCTTAACCATAAAGATGGAACCCAGCGTTGGGACACTACCTATCCCCCTGCAGAAGTGGGACCATGTATTTAGCAAAGAAGAAGCCACAAAACTACCCAGCCACTCAATCTATGACCACACTATAGACCTGCTTCCAGGTACCCAACCACATCACAGCCCCATCTATAGTTGCAACCACCAAGAACAAGCGGCCCTGAAAGCTTACTTGGAGGATATGACAAAAAAGGGTTTCATCTGAGTGTCAAAAGCCCCCTGCTTGTTGCTGATGCTGTTTGTAGGGAAGAAGGACGGTGGAATGCGTCCCTGCATGAACTACCAGAAGCTGAATGATATTACTGTAAAGAACCGCTATCCCATCCCCAACGCCAACAACCTTTGCAACGTACTTACTGGAGCCCAGGTGTATTCAAAAATTGACCTAAGAGAAGCCTTCAACCAGATCAGAATCAAGGAGGGGGACAAATACAAGACAGCTTTTAAAACCAGATATGGATTGTACAAATACCTAGTGATGCCATTTGGCCTATGCAACACCCCCAGCACTTTCCAAAGGATGATTAACACTGTCCTGGGGGAATATCTTGACCACTTTTGTGTTGCGTACTTAGACAACATCCTCATCTACAGCAAGACTCATGAGGAACACCTGCATTGCCTGGACTTTATACTTGAAAAACTCTCCCCAGCAAACCTACATGCCAAGCTTAAGAAATGTGAATTCTTCCAGTCCAAAGTTGAATTCCTGGGATACATAGTAAAAACCGGCAGGTTTGCAATGGCACAGAACAAAGTAGAAGCAATAAGGTCTTGGCCAATGCCCAAATGTAGAAAAGACGTGATAAGTTTTTTGGGCCTTGCAAATTATTGCAGGGATTTCATCCAAAATTTTCTCACATCCCTCTGCCCCTGACCCGCCTATGCTCTGACAAGGTCACCTTTGCCTAGACCCCGGAATGCATCACCACCTTTGAGACCCTGAAACTTGCCTTCACCTCTGCCCCCGTCCTAGCCATGCCCAACCCCTCCAAGCCATTCATACTGGAAACCAACACATCCGACTTTGCAGTGGGCAGGGTCCTTCTTCAGTAAGGAGGGGATAGTATGCTACATCCTGTAGCATATTACTCCAAGAAATTGCTGCCTGCCAAAGGAAACTACCCAATCTACAACAAGGAGATGCTTGCTATAATGAAGACCTTGAAACATTGGCGCTAATACCTATGTGGTGCCAAGTTTCCAGTAAAAGTCCTAACTGACCACAAGAACCTGGTTTATTTCTTTAAACCAAGACAGCTGAACTAAAGACAGGCCAGATGGGCCTTAGAACTGGCTAACTACACCTTGACTATCAACTACAAGCCTGGGAAGGTAAACATAGTACCTGACGCCCTGAGTAGAAGAGCTGATCTGACCCCTTCCTCTGCAGAAACCAAAGACCACAACACACATGTAATCCTTGACCTTGCCAGCCTAGGCATCCAACTGATGTACATGAAGATCATGGCCCATAAACCTGACATAATTGAGGCGCAGAAACAAGACAAATACTCAGCGGAACTTGTTGATAACTTGACCTCAGACCCAGAGAGCCTCCACCACCAGAAAGGATTTTTGCTGAAAGAATCCACCCTGCTATTAAACAACCAAATCTATGTACCAGAAGGTGAAACAAGGACCAAAGTACTCATTGATTATCATGACTCAGAGATGACCAGCCACCCTGGTAGACTCAAGACACTCTGAGGAATCAAGAAGAATTATGCTTGGCCCCAAATGGACAAAGATGTGGCTGCCTATATCAATGGTTGTGAGACATGTGAAAGGATCAAAACCTGTAGATCCAAACTGGAAGGCCTGCTAAGACCAATAGATATACCAGCAGGACCCTGGCAGTCTGCTTCAATGGATTATATTGTAGAACTGCCCCTCTTCAATTTGTTCAATGCCATCCTGGTCATGGTAGATAGGTTTACTAAGATGTCCTATTTTGTACCTATCACCACTCACTGCACTGCCGCAGAGACAGCTAGACACTTCCACAACCACATCCTAACTCAACATGGTGCTCCAGGGGGAATTATTACTGATAGAGGACCCCAATTCACCTCCAAATAATGGATTCAGGTGATGAAGGACTTGGGGGGTAAAACACTGTGTATCAGCCTCCTACCACCCACAGACTGATGGCCAGACTGAACAAGTGAACCAAATACTTGAACAATACCTACGATGCTACACTAACGCCAACCAAGATAACTGGGCAGAGATGCTACCCATGGCACAGTATGCTTACAACAGAAAAGACCACACATCTACCAGAATGTCCCCCTTCAAAGCCAATTATGGCTTTGACCCATCCTGAGACCCCAGTATTATTAGTAAGGAAATAAACCCATCAGGAAAAACCTGGATTGAACAGATACACAACACCCAGCAAACCTGTCTTAAGAATCTGACCCGTGCTGTCCAGACTTATAAGGCGTTTTTTGGACAAGAAGAGGACCCCTGGGAAACCGTTGAAAGTAGGAGACAAAGTTTATCTGGACTCTTGAAACATGCCTATGACTGTTCCCTGTCAGAAGTTAGCCCACAGAAAGAGTGGCCCCTACAAGATCACCAAGCTAGTTGGTGAAGTAGCACTTGAACTAGAATTACCCCCCTTGTGGAAAATACATAACGTCTTCCACCGTGCGCTTCTATTCAAGAAAGAAGGAAATTCCCTCCCCCACTAGAAACTCAAGACTGACCCCTCCCATCCAAGTAGGGCACTCTGAAGAATACAAAGTCAAATATGTTCATGGGGACCGTACCCACTATAAAACCCCCCAGTACTACGTCAAGTGGAAGGGATACCCACCTGAGGAAAGCACCTGGGAACCATTAAGCAACCTACCCAACGCCCAACTAGCAATCCAACAATACCTTGAGAAGAAGACCAGGAAGGAAGGGACCCCTGGGAAGGAAGGGGATGATGTCATGAATGACATTTTAATACTTGTATTGAAAACCCAAGAGTTGATCCCCTGCTCCCAGAAGGCGGACCAAACCCTCCAGAACAGTCCAGGACCCGCAAATCTGTTGAGTCACAGGCTCAAATTGATAAATTACCCCGCGACCTGCTGGCCTACAACAGAGGATTCCCTGAATAGTTGCCAGTCTGCTGCCAAACTGGTGCCAATGAAGACCCATACCAATGAAGGAAATATAACCTGGCTAACAGAAATTGGGGAAGGACTTACTGCCAGCCTGCCAAGAGCCAATGCTGGAGCTTTGGAATCAACGCTGGAAGCCCTGGAATCAAACCCTGATCCTCCAAAGACTACTTGAGTCAGCAGAGTGGACAGGAGCCCACCCACTTGCTGAATTGCATACCCAAGTTAACAAGTCACTACAAAACCCACCAGTCTCCCAAGGACAATTCCCCAAATGGTCATCAGATTGATGCCAAACTTGAGCCACCAAAGACCCAAACCTATGCAGAGGTTGCAGCTTGCCTTAAGGAGGTTAAAAAAAACCTATTTTTAACTCTGCCAATGATCACCATCAACTGCCTGCATTCCATCCAGAGAGGGTAGTGCAATTGAACTACCCAGGTGACATAGTGAACAGTGGCAGCAGAACAAAGCATTGTCAGTTCTATTCACCAGAGCAGGCACTACCTGGATCTCCCTCCCTCGAGACTCTAAGCCAAGATCCATGCCCTGCCAGTGCCTTGTCTGCAAACCTGAACCCTGCAAAAATCAAAGAAGCAAAGCTCCATGGTATAAAAGCCCTGGCAGTATGGTGAAGACCACATTGTCATTTTTGATAATAAAGTTTTATGAACCTTTGGTTCAAACAAATCTTACCCTATCTAGTCTTAGTGATCTTCCATCTTAATTCTGGTCAAGTAGACTACCAGGCCGCCGTCCCCTCCCAAGACCAATCTGCCAAATTGCCCCAGGCATTATACTATCCCCCAGGAGTCCCCTTTAAACCTATGCATTTTACTGAATACCCCCCAACCCGGCCTATTTGGAGTACAACTTGGAAACCATTCTCATTGCTGACCCTTTGGCAAGGACTTTAAGTACTGAGTACATATGACACAAAGGAAAGAGGGTCAAGATAATGCCTTTATTGTTCAAAGACAAGTACAACTACCTACCAGCATACTTTGTTCCCATGACTTCATCATTAACACCAAGACCAGACCACCCACTGGAACCTACTGCCGCTGCCAAGACCATCTCTACCCAACTGTTTGGAGTACTCTACAACACTTTGACAGGATTGGTAGATTCTGTGGTCCCCAACTCCAGACCCTGGTCCTTACTCAACTGTTCTGTATATTACATTATCAAGTTAGCACCCATTCTATGGTGGGCCTTACCTGCCAGCCCGGCCGCGCCTTGCCCTGAGCCGCCCAATGCCTCCACCTATGACTGGCTTCCTGACAAACTCCACAACCTGGCTTAGGATAACATCTTTCTTAAGAAAACTTCCCCCCTAAACTCTTCATATTGACCCATATATTCCCTATTTTAAAGTCAAGCCATCACCTAACCCTTCTTTCACTCCTGCAACTCTGCTGAAACAGCAAATCCAAGGCATAAAGTTTACCAGTAAGCACATTAACTGAACCCAGGACTCTAAACTGAATCAATAAAGACCAACAAAGCCATACCACCCCTGTATTGAATCATGACGCTTGTGATTGTACTTATTCACTCAGTATATTTAGCCAAACAAGTACACCAATATCCATATATAAAACTGTTCCACCTTATTACAGATCTTGTATGGATAAGTTTATGGGGCCCTTTGGGTAAAAATCCCTAGATAAGCTTGGTATCTATTCAAGATAAACAATAAGATATCTGGTAATTAGTTGGGCTTTACTAGCTAGCAAAATTAAGACAAGATTGGAAAGATTGGCTGTATCAATCTGGGAGACTATGTAAAGTCACTCACCCCTTTGGCCCTGTATAGAACTATCTTCCCTTAGAGCATCAAGAAATCTGCTCAAATTCAAGAGAAACCCCTTAATTCTCTTGGGGATTTAGCCCACACAATTGACAAGAAATTTGTCCTGGCATACCCTTTTCAGGTGGCAACCACTAACAATCAGATTTATGTTCCCACCTTGGAGGAATATCTAATTAATTTAGACTATTTGTTGGCTTGGGCTTGCCCACATTTAAAACAAATTAAGTAGAATCCATCAGGTTGCGCTACTGTGGAATCAAAAAAACCCAATCCTACTGGACTAGATGCTGACTTGAACCACTCCATTAACGCCAGTCAATCAGAGTTGAAACCAGAGATTATTGAAAACCCCTCCAACTCAATAGAATTGCCATTTCAAAATTTCTCTCATAGCCCATTAAATCTACAACTTGAGTCAGGTGACTCCTGAATCTAATCTTGTCCCTTAAAGAAAGACAGGGGACTGAAAGTCCCCTGCTTGCTCATTCTTAAAAATAAAGATTTAGCTTTAAATAAAAACAAATTTCTAAAATTTTATATCTCTTTGGTGACCTTTGTTTATTTATAGTTAATACTAGTTTTGTGCTTTCCTTACCTTATTCATTGCTTTTGGCCCCCAGCGTCCTTTTTGGAGCCCCTAGTGTTGTTGTTAGTGTTGAAGTCAAAGCTTACCGCTCTTGCTTTCAAGAAATTGACTCAGACTTTAAAATGAGTATTAAAACCTTTAAAATTACCTATTTTAAGTTTGGTTTTGCTCTCCTTTTGCTCTTGCTCCAGTTCCTGCTCAACTATACGCTCAAGGAGCTTTCTCTCCTGCTTTCAAAGGCTGTAGTCTGCAGCTGCTGTTCCTATTTTTGCCCAAGTAATTTTAGAGATTTCCTGCTTGGTTTGGTGCTTCCTTTTGCCTTGTGTTTCCAAGACTTATCTACAATTTATTGGGATCCCTTTTAAAACCAATAATGTATGCCTCTTTAATTAAGTTTGTGGCTTTAACCCTGACCCCTGCTTTAGTGATGATTTGGACTACTTCCCCAGACCTTTGGAATCATATTTCCCATTTATTTTACTGCATATGGAGCAATCATACACAAGTCATGTATCTTTTTGAGGACATCCCTGGACGGGCTCAGGATATTTTTGTCACTAGTGAGAACGTTGTGATAAGTCTCACTTGTGACAATCTTGAGTTGTCAGCCCTTGAACTAGTCCCCTTGACGTCTCAAATCTTGGATTCCCTAATGTATCTCCCTTCTGAGGGACCAGTTGCCCAGGTCCAAGAAAAAGATCCAGGCATCCAAGAGCACACTCCCAAGCGCGCTTGCTGGTTGCTTGGCGGGGTGATTCTGACAGGTTTAGATTCCTACTTTTCCCGACTATCTGCTGTGTCCTTTTTGTGGACGCCATTTTGAGAATCCATACCAGTCTTGCACTGGATGGTATCCTGGTGGATCCTTTCCCTGGGATGGGAGCCAAACTTAGTTAGTTTAGCCTCCCTCTCTCACAGACTAAGTGTCTTGTAATTGGATTAATATTCCAGGAAGGTTACTTGATTAAATACCCAGGAATCTGATTAATCTGGGTTTAACTATCAGTTATAATGGTCTTGAATGTTTCAAGAATTATGGTCAAGGTTAACCAAAAGGTAATTTTGAAACCAAGTTTCCAGACTTGCCTACTAACGTATCTTACAATACACAGGGGGTGCTCAATGAGCCGCCCCTTGACGTATCTGACGTTATGGATTAATCTGATGGCAATATTGAATGGCGGGTACTTCATCCTAATTAGGAGCGCTGCCAATTCAACTTGCTGATTCCTGCATAAGTTATTTCTTGGCTTCAAACTTTACATGGAACATACCACCCCCTTGTGGCCCGGTGGCTTTCCCCATATAGTATATTAATCACAGTATTCTATAATAAACAACACATTATTCTTATTATTACTATCCTTTCTATTGGACTGTTGTCTTTCCCAATCCAAATACTGAATCCTTATTGGTTAAGTTGCAACAGTAACCCTCTGAACTGTGGCTTAAAAGCTGTGGTGACACTTAGTTTGAGTTTCACAGCATTTAGATGGGTTCTAAATGCAAGAAAGTCAATTAGCGTGAGAATGGCCTACTGTAGACAATGGTGTATAGGCATTCAGGGTTGATTGGCTGGCTCCCAGCTTGAACAATGATAGCTTGAATCAGGAATACCTAGATCTCACAGGGTTCAGCGCCAGAAGCCTGTAATACTTCAAGCCAACAGAAGTACATGTCTACAGAATTGACCGGGGGATTCTGGAATGTACTAGGGCACATAAGTTAAGAGTATGAAGATCTTTTTCCAAAAGATCTTAATTAAATGTCACTGTTATATAATATATCTCACATTAGGGATCCCAATGCAATTCTTGAACCAGAGGGGGTTTCATCCAAATATGCCCTGTATGGTATATTAATGAAAACAAGCATGATAAATAAACCACTCTAGTCAATATCTGAGGCTTCCCCCACCCTATCTTTTTAATTTTATGACTTCTCAGTTATCTTGTGTTAAGCAAAGTTTAATTTATTAAGAGTGAAAACAGCTGCTGCTAGAAAAGAAGTCCCAGAAAAGCCCTTGGGGATGCTTGAGAGGATTTTGAAGTGGTTAAGACATTCCTGAAGGGATCACTAGTTAAGGTCAAAGCTGCATATGGAGAACTCTACTCTGAAAATTTTGCAAAAGAAGGGACACCTTACAGGGCAACAGAGTTTACACATGGGACTCATGGGACTTGTTGCTAGGGTTTGATGAGATCTTCAAAAAATGAAGGATGCTGCTAAAAGGGAAATCAAATGACTTAGACTTTGTTGTAAATTGCGCCATTATGCTTTTTTGATATGGCCTTCAAATATTGATATGTGTGAAGATTTGATTAGTTTTTCTTTCAATTTTGGGAATTCCTCCCCTTCTGCAAATGGGTCTGGTTCAATATCCACCCATTCCGGATTATTGTACCTGTCTGTGATTGATCCTGGTATGACCTCATCCCAATGTGACCCCCTCAGCCACTCTGTCTTCCTAATGAGTGATCATTGACCCTTGTCTACTATTTAAGTAGAATCTTTTCTCCTAATAAAGACAAGTTTATCCACATTTGTGTTGGCTTTAATATTCTTCAAGCTTTTTCCTTTCCTTTCTGCAAAAAGGAATTCCTCATCTTGTATTCCAGGAAATTAAGGTATGTACCCTTAATTTTGCCCTGAAGAGCTAATCCAAGGCTAGCTTTGAACCTCAAATCTTTTTTTATAAAGATTTCCTGCTGTGTCCTCCTGGATGACGTCCCTAGGAGCCAAACACAACAAAATGATGCTCACTACAGGGGCTGCAAGCCCCTTGGTTATCCTGTTCCCACATGCATTCTCTGGTCCTTCACCATTTGTTTCTGAAGTACACAAGCAACCTAAAGTTTCTGGTCCTCCTCTAGAAGAAGACATCACTGATGCTGCCTCAACTCCTATGGTACTGGTGCTGTCTCCCAAGCTTGCATGGGACCCCCTTCCATTTTTCTCTCTCAACTACAAGCAAGCTTGTGCTGTCACCCGCTCTTTCCTCCACTATGGCTCTTGTCAGGGATCCAACTTGTGGGGGGTTCCTGAGAACTTGCGGGCAGACGGCCCGCAGGTCCAGCAGGGAGAGCCCACCACAGGATTAGGGCTAACTTTACAATATAAGATAACAATTTTCCAAGGACTGCCCAAGGTCTGCTTGTAGGCACCATATAATCAATCAATCCAGTGAGGGTGATATACATCACCCCAAATACTTGGGTGGAAGTGGATTCATCAGTGGCAACAGAATCTTGCAGGCGGTTGGGCCGTGGGGTGTGGGGCAGTGTCATTGGAACAAAAATGTGCGGGCAGGAAATTATACTTGTCTTGGAATAGCAGAGGAGGTATGGTGATTTTGATGCCTTCTCTGTATATGGTTTCAGTTTCTCTAGTTCTAGCTTCCGGGTCGTGGATTAGGATCTCCTCCAGAGTAAACTCTAAATACGCCAGGTTGGGTGGGTACTTGGTAAAATGTACTGGGCCAAAGGGAGCTCCTGGTGGACAGTAAAGTTTGGGCAGCTGGTCTGCGGTTTCTTGGGGTAGGTGAGCATGGGGAGCAGAGCCGCGAGGAGTAGACTATAGATGAAGTAAAACTAATAACAAGTATGGTATGATCTGGTTAAACCAAAGGTTCATGTCATTTTATTGCAAGGATGGCAATGGGCATCTTCCTGGCGGCCCAGGGTATAAGTATGCCCATCTGTCATGGTAAAACTTTCCCAAATTTTGTTGGCCCGGGTTTTCCCAATTACCAGGTCTTCCCAGTCTTTGGTGGCGTCAGTTGCAGGGGTTATCTCATTGGCTGCTTTGAACTGAGGAAGCTCAAATTCCCTAGTCAGGTTGGGGGATTGGCTGCCTCTGGGTGGCCCGCGTTCTATAGGAAAATTCTCTGTTTCCCCTTCTGTGCAGGCCCAAGTTACTTTGGAATCAGTGGCTGGGCCTGCCCGTTGATTGGCTGTCTTAACAGGAACCCCCAGTGTGTAGATTATTGGCGTAGGTACATTTGGTTTGTCAAGCTTAAAAGGATTTTCTAAAGTCAAATCCTGTTCTGATTTGAGCCCAAAAAACTGCGGGCGGCTGGGCGGCTGGCCCTGCGGGCTGGCAGCCCGCGAGATGCCAGGGTTCAAGTTTTGTAGTTAGGGTTTTTTGATAAGCATGGTTGATAAGAGCTTATCACTTGTGACAGCACTGGGGCAATGCACACTATTCCTGGTCTCCATCCCAGGTACGCTTTTGAAGACCTATATTCCTTCCTTTTGGACTTTGGGTTTCGCCCCATGCTGATGGAGTCTATGGATATTATTGGTGTATTAGTCAACCAGTTTATTCAACCTGCCCAGGTTCAGCATTAACTTTCATTAGGATCCCAGAACCAGCTTCTAAATGCTGTTGCCACTGCTGTCTCAAACAACCATGCTCAAAATATGATATATCTAGAATGGTCACATAGCCTCTTTGTGTGTATTTTGGATAACCAGTGTGATTCACTGGCCTCCCAACAATACCTAAGCTCATTTCTGAACTCCCTTTACTCCTTGCTCACTGGATATATCAAGGATCAACTGTGAAAATTGAATGAGCATCAAGCAATGTGGCATGGTCAAATCAAGGCCACTCTTCTAAAATATTGTCAAGATTTTGAGACTCTGGTTACCAAACTCAATCAATTTTGGGAGTATATTAATTCTCAGCTTGAGCTGGTTGGACCCATGTTGATACTTGGGGCCGCCACCTGCAACATCAATACAGACTAGATAAGGCTGCATTAGGCAGCACTCTGTATCAAGTACAAAATTAAGTGGACAATAGAGTAGCATCAATTGAAGTGACTCCTCCCACTCCTCCTGTTGAAAATCTGTCTGAATTTGAAGCCCAGGTATGGGAAACCATAGCTGAGCTCAAAGCCACTACTTGATGTCAATATTCTGCTCAGAACCCTCCTCCAGTTGAACCTATGCCTGACCCTTGCATTGCCTTGCTCACTGACCAATTAGCTACATTGTAAGGAGAAATCAAGTATTTGAGACATCGCCTCTCTAATCCTGAAGATTTGTCCTCTGAATATGAAGGGGAGGAAGAAGCTGAGGTCACTAGTACTCCTGCTCATGGCAATCATGGTTGTTGCCCTGACTTGGAAGGCCAACCCTGGGTCAAATGCCCTTTTGCCTTGGATCAACTTGCCAAAGTAACAAATGATGTTGCTGATAGGCAGGACACACTGGAACAAGAAGTACAAAATCTCTTTTGCTTGACCAAGAAAATGAATGGACAGGTTATCCCTTTGGTTTCTCAGACTACTTCTCTGATCACCTGCCTCAATGGGATTGCCAGCACCTTATTGGTGCAACATATTAAGATTAATGAATTTGGAACTGCCACCGCTACTGTAAATTCAGAACCTAAATGTAAAAATGCGGGATTGTCAAATCCTTGGTCCAAATTTCAAATCACTTTTGCAGGATAGCCTTTTTTTAATTAAATTGAATTATTTTTATTTTTATTTGATTTTTTAAAAATGCGGGAGCTCATAGACACTTTTCAAAGTTCAAGTCAAATTGCATATTTCCAATGGACAAAATGAATTAACTGGAATCAGATTTGAGGCGTTCAAATCCATCAACCATTTTCATTAAGTTTACTATGTTTTTTGAAATTGCAAGATTGTCAAATCCAAGAACCAAATTTCAAATCACTTTTGAATGCCACTAGTAAACTCAGATATTAATTGCAGGAACTGGAATCCAAATTGAGTGTAAAGTAAGAAACTAGGACAAATCAACCCAAATCAAGAAGCTTCACTCTGGATAAAACCAAATGGAAAATACAATCTCAACAACCATGTTTAGACATGAAATTAAGTGAAATGTAAAATTT
Source organism: Entomophthora muscae (assembly GCA_014839935.2). NCBI lineage: Eukaryota > Fungi > Entomophthoromycota > Entomophthoromycetes > Entomophthorales > Entomophthoraceae > Entomophthora > Entomophthora muscae. Next base: position 60,060 of record QTSX02005173.1, read on the forward strand.
TCTAAACTGGAAATGATGCAATATTCTGCACTCTAAATCACTAATATAGCAACCATCAACCCATATAATGATTTATGAGCTACTCTCCTGATGACACAGAATTTTTTTAAAAGTTTTTTGGACCCCAGCGTAGCCAAGGGGCCAACAAAACTTTTTTCAAGGAAGAAAGGAGAGGAAAAGATAAACCATCAGTTTACTGCACTATGTATTCATGTACTGCTATTAAGGATACTTGATTACAGTAAATTTTAAAAAAAACACTAATAATAAAATAGAATTATATATTGCAATCTATCTTATCACATTGTCTTTTCCTTGATGTGTTGATAGTTCATTTGCTGTTGATAATTTTCTTGCATTTAATGGGATAGTTTCACCTCCAGTTGCCTTGGCAACAAGAAATCAAGTTGCCTACACGACCACAGCTGGTCTCAGGGAGGCAACTTGATTTCCTATTCCAAGGCAACTGAAGGTGATGCTATCCAATTAAAAGCAAGCACATTATAAACAGCAAATTAACTATCAATGCATCAAGGGAAAGACAATGTGATAAGATAGATTGTAATATATAATTCTATTTTATTATTAGCGTTTTTTAAAAACTATTGTATTCAAGAATCTAAATTTTAGCCGCCCTAAAATGGAATAGGGTGATTTTTGAGAATGCCTTTGATTCCTAAAAGAATAAGCACAAATCCACTCTAGATTCTTTAGCATTCTTTTTGAGACACCCATAAATTATATTTATTTTGAATTCACCTCATTCTTGATTTGAAATTTGGTTCTTGGATTGACAATCCTGCAATTTCAGATTTGTTAATTTTTACATGATGTCTATAATTTGTTTTAAATACAGGAAATCTCAAATTTTACATTAGAATCCTGCATTTCTGATTTATGTATCCCATATTTGTTTGCTGAGTTTTGTCTTTTGTTAGTTGAGTTATCTACTCAAGAGATTTGAAATTTGCCAATTTGAATAAATCAAAAAAGTCAAATTAAATGTTTGATTTTATTAAATATTTTATTTTTCACTCAGCAGAGTTGCCTGCAAAAGTGATTTGAAATTTGGACCAAGGATTTGACAATCCCGCATTTTTACGTTTAGGTTCTGAATTTACAGTACTGCTAGAGATATTAGTGGGCAAAACAGTTCTACCTTGGATACGCTAGAGGAGAGCCTTCAACTTCTCTGGGCTAGACAACCTGCTGCTGAATCTGAGTTTGAGGGCAACCCCCATATTAACGTCCTCAACCCAGGTGACAACAGCCAATCCACCTCATTGTCTATTGACCCCAATTATAAGCCTTCATTCAAATAGATATTTGACCCTAAAACCTCTACCATTGCTGCCTTTCTGACAATTTATGAGACTGCAATGTGTATAGCCACCAATGAACTTAAGAAAGAGCATATTCTTACCTTTCTGCATCTTACATACCAAGAAGTTGTGGTCCCCAAACTCCCTAAAATTGTCATTTGGGAGGACATGAAGTGCCTCTTAATTGAGGAATTTGGCGGAGATCTCAGCTTGGAATTCAAGAAGGATGTGTTTATGTACATTGCTTTTAAGCCTAAGGAGACCCTAGCTGAATTTTTAGATTGCTTCTACATTAAAAGACAACAGCTAATCACCAGTTGTCAGTTAACTCCCCAGGAAGCTTACACAGCTTGTTCAAACGCTTTAAAGGTGAATCAACTCCTATGTCTTCACTTTAAGGCCCATAAATCTTCCCTTACTTCAATGAAGAGTATCAAGACCCTCTTGCAAGATATGCACTTGTCCCATGATGGTACTGTGGTACGCAAAAATAAGGCCAACAATGTGGGAACCACCTCCTGTACCCCGCACATTATGACTCTGTGCAAGTGGAAAATCTAAGAAGTAAGGATGTCATAACTGTGGTAAAATAGGACACCACTCATGTACCTGTACCAATCCTCAAGTAGAGGGTTACAACCCAAAGGAGCAGGCGGGAAAAGATAGGTCAGCTTAGAGGCAGAGACGTTCTCTGCTGACCAATCTCCCCTGTCTCTTCCTGATCCCCTGTCTGACAAGGAATCTTCCTCCTTGGCTGGCCCAACTATCCTTCACCTGTTCCACAATCTTCCCAGTGATTCTGAACACAAAGACTATGATTGCAATGAGCCTGATGGTTATGATTACTCTGTGCTAACAGTCCCAGAGACAGTTTCTGTCCCTTACAATCTACATTCAGGGAAAACTACAACTACTACTCACCCAACCCAGAGCAAAGCTAAGGCCATAGTGGCTTGTCCTTACTTAGCACAGGCCTATTGTCCCCCTGTCTTGGTAGATTCCTCTGAAGCGGCTGCTGAACTAGCAGAGGCTCTCTTTCAGAATGTGACTGTATCTCTTCCCTTGCAGACTGTATATAAGAAAATTCCTTCCTTACAATGCATGATGGCCAAGTGGGAGAAAGAATTGGAAGCTGCTCAGGATGTTCTAGCTATCTTGCCTCCTTTGGGAAAAATACTATCCATGTGGAAGTCTCAATCCGAAAGGTCAAAATCAAGGCTATCTTGTACACAGACTCTCCAGTCAATGTGGTATTGTCCAGGCTAATGAAGAAGCTTAAGCTGGCCCCTGACCTCAACTACACTCAATCATACAATACTGCTGGCATGGCTCAGACTTGGGCTATTGATGCCTACTCTGCTCTGCCAATGAGGTTTGGGAAGCTTCTTATTGCTTCCCCTGCTGTTGTCTTAGAAAACAAAAGCTACAATCTCCTGGTTGGTACCCAATTCCTTCAAGAGTACATTGGGATTGTGAACCTTCAAGATGGGTACCTTTTGCTCTTAGGGTATGAGATCCCCCTAATCTTTGAGGAACCCCCTTATCTCCCGGGTAAATGCCTTAAGACTTGGGTGCTTGCATACCCCACGGGTAGCTTCTTGCTCAAGTACAGGACTCATTCTTCCAATATGCGGTCCCCTTCTCCTTCCTGTCCTGCTGAGGAAGGTGTGCCTCTTCTTGCTCCTGAAGCTATCACCATCCTGCCTGGCTTGCAAGTGATTATAGACTCTCAAATATCCTATGAACTACCCAAGAAATAATTCCTGGAGCTATATTCACCTGATCCCCTAAGTGGTAGAGAGCCTAGGTTATGCCCTGGGAGTTTAGACCAAACTCATAAAGAGCCTGTGCAGCTATTATTGGCTAACCTGACTGCCCTACCTATGCAGGTGACCAAAGGCCAGGCTGACAGGCATGGTTGCATATTAGGTTCAGAGTAAGTGGCGTCTCTCTACCCATTTGGAACGTTTAGTGATTTCAACTTGCCTGAAGAAGACCCCCATGTTGCAACCAAGCTTCCAGACTTGCCTACTAACGTATCTGACGTTATGGATTAATCTGATGGCAATATTGAATGGCGGGTACTTCATCCTAATTAGGAGCGCTGCCAATTCAACTTGCTGATTCCCGCATAAGTTATTCCTTGGCTCCAAACCTTACATGGAACTTCCCACTATGCCACCACCTTGTGGCCTTGTGGCTTTCCCCATATAGTATATTAATCACAATATTCTACAATAAACAATACCTTATTCTTATTGTTCTGTCCTTTTTATTGGACTGTTGTCTTCCCTAATTCCAAATACTGAATCCTCATTGGTTCAGTTGCAACAGTGGTAGCAGCAGTAGGCTATTGACCTACCTAAAACAAAATTCCCCCAATAAAGGACAGAGTATGGGCTGTATGGCTACTCCCCAACAAGAGACCTTCCTGCTAATCCCCAAGGGGGACATCCCTGATGGGTACGTCATCTATCAAGACCAGTTAGTTCTCAACAGCATGTACAATTGGTTCTACCTTGGGCAGCGTGACGCCAGCGTCACCACGCCCCAGTCAGATCTGTCCCAGCGCATGCTCAACCTTCAGCTAGAATCCTTTGCTGGTGGCATTGAGGGGGGCTAACATTGTCAGTTGGCTCCAGTCTACTGAAACCTGCCTTTGCATCTGCCAGGTTCTTGAGCCCATGTGGGTTGCCACCGCGTCTGGTTGCCTCATGGAGCCCGCTGCTGTGTGGTTCACAAACTGGGCCAGCCAGGAACTTGACGTTACCTGGGCAACATTTTGAGATGCTGTCAAGTCCTGCTACAGTGAAACCTTCTTCCCCATTGTTGTGGGAACTCCTCTTCTAGCAATCAAGCAAACTAGTTCCGTTCCTGAGTACCTTGCCGCCTGGCAACAAGCTCTTGCTGCCGCCCCTGAAGCTGTGACCAACGGAAATGCAATGTTACTCTCTCTCATTGTCAATGAGTTAAAGCCCCATATATGCAAGTGGGTCCCCGTAGGTTGCTGTACCTCCATTATTGACTGCTATAAAGCCAGCATGAAGGCTAACAACCAGGCCTCAATGGGCTTCTGCCGTACCAGTGACGCCCCATCCCAACCACATACAACACCTAGCAACAGCCACAATCAAGTAGGCTAACACCAACCACATCAGCAGGATAATGGGACTAAACGCCCCTGCAAGGGGGGAGCTTCAGCTAGCGCAGATCAAGGATCAGGGAAAAGCCTGAGTGTTGTAGCAACAAGAGGCCTTACAACCCCACCTGACCCATCCTCTTAATCACTGCTTGTAAAAAATCCCTGTGACTATTTCATTCACAAAGTTTAAACCCTGGACGTCTTTCAAGTCCACAGTGACAACCCCGTATTACAAGCAAGCCATTCATCAAATAAAGTAACACACTTGTCCTATCCCTTCTATTTCTGTGGGAACACCCGCAAATTACTGGTAGATACTGGGGCCAACCACACTTTAGTGGACCAGGCATTTGCTGACTCTCAGCAATTAGACCAAGTGCCCAGTAGGTTCAAAGCAGTACAAGTAGCTGACTCCCGCAGAGTGGCCATCACCCACAAGACGGTACCCTTCTCTGTGAGAATGGGGAACGTCCAGGTTAAGCTCTCTGGGCCAATCATGGCAGGACTCAGCCACAACGTAATTGCTGGTCTTGATTGGCTTTGGCACAACCGTCCCTACATCAATTGGGATACCTCTGTCATCACCCTCAACAGAAATGGGGTGAGGTTCCAGATTTACCCTGTGGAAATGTGCAAGTTACTCCATGATACTGTGTTTGTCAGAATAACAGAGACAGGCTCATATGATTTCAAGGGGGGAACAAGACTTTGACTAATGCTCAGTCCAAGTTATCCGTGCTGAACCACCAGTGGTCCCTCCCTTGACCTCTTCACCATCACCAGCGCTTGTGGCACTCCTCAAGGAGTACAAGGATGTATTCAGTGAGACACTTGAACAACTACCTCCTCCCCGGGAGATCCAGCACACTGTGCAACTTCAAGGGTCATTACCCAAAGCACAACCATTATACCATCTCACACCAAAGGAAGATGAAACCCTCTGCCAGCACCTTGTGGACGCGCTTGATAAGGGCTTCATTTGCCCCTTGCTCTCTCCATACAGGGTGGCTGTCTTCTTTGTAGCCAAGAAGGACGGGTCCCTTTGCCTGGTCACAGACTACCGCGCCCTAAAGGAGGTGACAGTTAAGAACAAGTACCCCCTGCCTCTGATTGACAACCTGTTTGATACACTTGCAGGTGCAAAGGTCTTTAGAAAGATTGATCTCACTTCAGGGTACAACCAGGTCTGCATTGCACCAGGGGATGAGGCAAAAACTGCCTTCTGCACACGCTATGGGTCATTTGAGTGTCGTGTCATGAACTTTGGAATGACCAACGCTCCCTCCACCTTTGCCATGTTGATGAACAAAGCATTTGAGGAACTGATTGGGAAATTTGTGGTTGTGTACCTTGACAACATTATTGTCTTCAGTCAAGATCAAACCACACACCTCTAACACCTCTGTGCTGTCCTTGACACCCTTCAGAAAAACCAGCTAAAAGCTAAACCCTCTGAATGCAATTTCTCCTGTCAGAGCTGTTATTCCTTGGGCACACCATCTCTGCCCAAGGGATGAAGCCTGACACTGCCAAAATCAAGGCAATCACCAGCATGCCGCCCCCACCAATGTGGGCCAAGTGCAAACATTTCTAGGCATGGTTGTCTATGTGCGCAATTTCATTCCCAATTGCAGGGAACTAATTGCACCTCTCACTGAGCTCCTCAATACCAAGCAGCGCTTCCATTGGTCCTCGTCAGAGATTGAGCCTTCAAGACGTTGAAGCAAAGGCTCACAACAGCACCAGTACTACAGTTCCCCAATCAAAACCAACAGTACAAACTTGAGACCAATGCCTTCAACAGAGCCATAGGGGGCATACTAAGGGTAGAAACTGACAATGGCGTCTTTCTACCCATGGCATATGAGTCCAGGAAACTTACTGACTTGGAACAACGCTACCCCATCCATGATAAAGAATTGGCAGCCATTGTACACTGTGTTGAGAAGTGGCGCTGCTACCTGGAACGTGCTACATTTCCACCCCATGTCCTGATGGACCACAAGTTGCTCCAGTACTTCAACACGCAGTCCCACTTGACACACCGCCAAGCAGGATGGGTTGAGTGCCTATCCCCTTACCAGTTGTGCATTGAGTATAAGCCTGGGAAGGAACTTTTCACAGCTGACGCCCTTTTGTAACTCTACATAGCATCCATCACTGGGGACAATGGTTTGGATCCAGATTGGTCTATGCTCTACCTCTGCCCTGAGGCAACTTGCTACAAGGGCCTTAACTCTGTAACCATCTCCAAGTTGAAGGACAACAAAAGTCAGTTCATCACCAATGCTGGTAATGTCTGCTGTTGGGCAGAGACAGGTGAAAAGACGCCTTACATTCCCACCACGCAATGAGGGGACACAATATTGCACTACCACCAAACCCTGTGTCACATCAAAGGGTGTAACCTCTTTGAGATCATGAAACATAAGGTTTGGTGGCCGCGCATGCGTCAAGACATCTTAGACCTCCTCAAAAAGTGTGTGTTGTTTAAAAAGAACACGTCCAAACCTGCACCCCCCAAGTCTGTCCTGCCCATCAAGGCCATGGAACCCTTTGAGCAGTGGGCCCTCAACATTGTGGTGCCGCTCCCCAAATACAGACTGGGAAAGAAGTACATTATCACTGCCATTGATTACTTCACTTGCTGGCCAGTGGCCTGGGCATTAACTAACCACACCACCATCACCATTACCCACTTTATTGGCAAGGAAATTGTGGCCCGCTTTGGGCAACCCAAACATCTCATCACAGATGGTGGTCCCAAACTTGTTGGGCATGTCATAAAGGTATACTGCGCCAAGAACGCGCTCCAACGTATAGTTACAACCCCCTATCATCCTCAAGCCAATAGACACGTGGAATGGTTAAATGGCTCACTGGTTCAATTGATTGCCAAGCTCTCACAAGAGCACCCTAACACCACATAGACTGAACACCTGCCCACTGCTCTACTTATCCTGTGAGCAAGAATCAACAGGGGCACAGGGTTCAGCCTCAGTACCCTGGCCTTTGGAACACCTGACAGTCTGACTGGGGTGGAACAGGGAAAGCTACAGTCCAAGGTTCCCAACAAGCCTCCCCTAGTAACAACTTCATCCCTAGACCAATGGCGTGCCAAATCCCAGGAAATCAAACACAAGCAGATTGCAGGAGGGACAAAGCACCTCAAAGCTAGATACGCTGTAGGTGACCCTGTCTACACCCTCAATCCCAATTCTGCCAAGTTGGAACCCAACCACCTAGGGCCCTTCAAGTTAGCTGCAGTCTATGACAATCACACCTACCAACTTGAAGATGCCCAAGGAAACACCAAGAAGCTTCATCATGATTGCTTGCGCCCCTGCTGTGCCATCCCCACACAAAAGTTGTTTGTGCGGACCTTCTCAGACCTTCTGCAGACTCCAGTCCTGGTGTCTGACAACAAGCAGGGGGCAAGGGGGGTGTTGAACTGAGCTTCCAGACTTGCATGCTAACGTATCTGACGTTATGGATTAATCTGATGGCAATATCAAATGGTGGGTACTTCATCCTAATTAGGAGCGCTGCCAATTTGACTTGCTGATTCCCACACAAGTTATTCCTTGTCTCCAAACCTTACATGGAACTTCCCACTATGCCACCCTCTTGTGGCCTTATGGCTTTCCGCATATAGTATATTAATCACAATATTCTATAATAAACAATACCTTATTCTTATTGTTCTGTCCTTTCTATTGGACTATTGTCTTCCCCAATTCCAAATACAGAATCCTCATTGGTTCAGTTGCAACACCCAGGTTCTCTCCCTGTTCACTGCTGCAGACTTCCCTCAGCTGTTGCCCATTCAACAAAAAGATGTTCTGGAACTTATAGATCAGTTGAAGAATATCATCACCTCTGGACCCACCAACTATGGCCTAGCTAAGGGGGTAATCCACCAGATAGACACAGGTGATGCCCCTTCCTTTTTTGCCAAGCCTTTTTGTCGCAGTAGAGTGGAAGATGCCCTGTCTCTAAGGAGATTAAGCAGCTTCTAGATGCTGGGCTCCTAGCCCCCTCTCAGAGCCCTTGGGCCTCCCCATTGTTGATTCTAAAGAAGAAGGATGGAGGCCATCACATTGTGATGGACTACTGCTGTCTAAATTTGCTCACCTAAAAGGATTCTTACCCTTTGCCTAGAATTGATGATGCTCTCAGACAATTAGGCGGATCAAAGTTTTTCTCCGCAATGGATCTAGCGTCAGGATACTGGCAGGTTGACTTGTCTCCTGAAGATAAAGAAAAGGCTGTGCTCATCACTTCAGAAGGCCTATAAAAACCCACTACAATGCCCAAGGACTCTGAAATGCTCCAGCTACATTTCAATGGGCTATGGACTCCATCCTATGAGACCTAAAACTCTCCTGCGTCCTTGTATACCTTGACAATATTACTGTGTTCAGCTCCACCTTCATTAAGCGTTTGGACCACCTCAAAGCCGTCTTCATCAAAATTTGAGAGGCAGGCTTGAAACGCAAACCCTCTAAATGCTCCTTATTCAAATAACAGCTTGAATTCTTGGACCACAAGGTCACCCAAACCGGAATATGCCCTATGAATAATAAGGTGTAAGCCATTGACAAGATGCTGCCTCCCACAAATCTACAGGAGGCTCAAGTATTTCTTGGTATGATGGGATACTATTGACAATCCATCTCTGATTTTGCTGAACTAAGTGAACACCTTGTCCAGCTCCTTTGCAATGTACCCTTTGAGTGGACTGACAGTCAACAGCAATCCTTTGAGGCGCTGAAAGCCAAAATCAAAGAGGCTCTCATTCTAGTCTATCCTGATTACAATAAGGAGTTTCTCTTGTACACCAACACTAGTGGAATAGCTGTGGGTGCTATCCTAGCCCAGCTTGATTATGAAGGCGTCAACCAACCTGTAGCTATTCCTCCCGAGTCCTGAACAAACATGAGAAGAGCTATAGTGTCACTTAAAAAGAATGTCTAGCTGTTCTGCATGCTGTAAAACATTTCTGGCACTAAATCTACAGGTCTTATTTCACAGTAGTCACAGAACACTCATCCTTTAAGTAGCTGCAGCAATTAAAGGAGCCCAAAGTTCAGCTAGCCTGCTGGGCCTTACACCTGAAAAGATATAATTTCACTACAGTACATTATCCTGGTGCACAACATCAGAATGCCAATGGTTTGTCAAGGATGCCTATTCTAGCTATCCATCCTGCTGATGCTGATTGCCTATATGAGTTGATAGGTTACCCTGACTCATGGGCCACTGAGCCAGAGGACATCCGCTTGGCATTGAAAGCCCTATCCAAGGATACTGTGATTTGAGATAGACAACTCTTCAAGAAGGTCAACCATGCCTGTCTGCCCCAGTATGAGAATAGCCATCATCTTCCAAGATCACATTGATACTGGTCATGGAGGTGCAGCAAAAACTCATGACTGGTTGTGCAAGAGCTTCTAATGGGAAAACATGCGCCTCCTAATCCCTGATGTCCTTGCCTCCTGTCATTCTTGTCAGCTCCAACAACCCCAACCTTCACAACATCAGTTCAAGCTCATCCCTCCTAAGTATACCTTCTACACTGTGAGTATTGACGCTGTTGGGTCTCTATTGTGCTCTAGTTTGGGTGCCAATTCATCTTAGTAGCCATCAATCACTTTAGCAAATGGGTTGAAGCCAGAGAAACCAAAGATATAACTGCCAAGACCACTGCTAATTTCCTGTTGCAAGATATCTTCTACTGTCATGGTTGCCCTCAAGTCCTTCTTTCTGACAATGGGACCAACTTTAATGCTCACCTCATAATGCCCATTGTAGAAGCTATGGATAAACATCAATCCTTCTCTGCACTGTATAACCCATCCACCAACGGGACTGTGGAACAAGCAAATTCCACCCTTGTGTCCATCATGAGGAAGCTTACCCTCTCTGATGCCCTAACTGGGATATGTTCCTCCCTGCTGCTCTCTTTGCGTAAAGACTCAGCAGACATTGAGTGACTGGCCAGTCCCCCTTTGCCATGTTGTACAGACAAGAAGCCACTACCCCCTCAATCTTTGGACACCCATTGATTGAGGTTGATGCCTCTGCTAATTCTGAAGCTCATGTCAAAGACTTGACTAATTGTATCATCAACATCCAAGCTACCGCCTATTCTACTGCTTACAAGGTCAAAACCCTGGTACTCTTGCCCTCTAATGCTTCCATAGCCCCCCTCCCTGAGTACCAAGTAGGAGACCTAGTCCTCTATTATCAAAATTGTAATGGAGGTCATGCTCATAAATTAGACTCTCTCTGGGTTAGACCTTGTGAAGTCACCTACAAGAAGGGTGTCAAGTATACTGTGAAGTTACTGTCCTCTGGCCGCCCTTTTGCCAGGGTACACTCCAAATTCCTCTGCAAAAAAATCTCCCTGTAATTTCCTGCCTGTTGGAAATTGCACCATTAATGCTATTTTGATATGGCCTTTGAATGATGATATGTGCAAAAATTTATTCAGTTTCACTTTTGACTTTGGATATTCCTCCTCTTGTGCAAATGGGTCTGATTCAATATCCACCCATTCTGGAATATTGTACCTGTCCTCAACTGATTATGGTAAGATGTCAACCCAACATGGCCCCCTCTATCACTCTGTCTACCTAATGAGTGATCATTGACCCTTGTCTACTATTTAAGTAGAATCATTTCTCCTAATAAAGACAAGTTTATCCACATTTGTGTTGGCTTTTATAAACTTCAAGCTTTTCCAATCTTTTCTGCAAAAAGGAATTCCTCATCTTGTATTCCAGGAAATTAAGGTACATGCCCTTAATTTTGCCCTGAAGGCTAACCCAAGGCTAGCTTTGAACCTCAAATCTTTTGTTATAAAGATTTCCCACAGTGTCCTCCTATATGTTGTCCCTGGGAGCCAAACACAACAGACATTGAAAGAGAAATTTTTTAGAAGTTATGGCCAAATGATGACTTAAAAACAAGAAATTAAGTCAAAAAGTTGCCTCCTTGGAGACAAATCTCTTTGTTCCTCTGTTACAGGGGGTTCCAGCAATAATAGTCTCAGTAATAATGACAATGCAAGTATGAATGGATGGTCCTTGATATAGCACAGGATCCAAAATTTGCATTTTGAAAATCCAAAGGTTTAAATATGAGAAAATAAGTCAGCAATGGGCCTAGGGGCCCTTGCTTTTCTTATAAAGGGGAATTGTTGGGATTAAATGCCCCATGTCAGAAAATTGTGTACCATGGTATTTTATCATCAGCCAGATGAGATCCTAAGTCTTCTAACATTAGGAAAGTACAGAGAACCTGTGACTTTGGTGTAACCTTTGGCCTGGAATACTTTGTTGTCATCAGAAGTAGCAAGTCTGACAGGGCCCAAGGCCCAAAGGATTTGGGATGGTTCTTCCTACTTCTGGATATATGTTCATAAGTTGCTGTCTCTATATTTTACTATAGGGTTTAATACTTTATGGCAACAGTATGGTCTTTTTCTCTCCACTTAATTAGAATCAAACTAGGGAAAGGATTTGATATATCAACTCTTTATTAGAAGACTGATATTGAGGCTGGCCTGGCTGCCCGCGTTTTTTCCAAGTTAGCTCGGCCCAACCTTGAGTGTGTGCAGTTTGTGACAGAAGTTTGCTTGACAACTTCCACAGCTCAGTATCTTTTCTGAAGCTGTGCAACTATCCCTCAATCTGAGTGTAGTAGCTGTGAACCTGGACCACGTTCCAGGTGGCTAGCTAGCCTGGCTGGCTACTAGTTGGTGGAGATGATTCTTCACTTAATCAGAGCTGCTCTAATACAATAGGCTCACAGCCTTTTATCTTAGAGTGTTTGGCCTGACAGCCCAGTCTATTTTGGGCTCTTCTAGAAGTGTTTCAGATGATGGCTCATATGATGGCCCAGTCTATTTTAGGCTCTTCTAGAAGTGGGTCATTATTTTTCTTGTTATGCCTAGGCGCCAGATTTATCCTTTTATAACTTAATTGCATTATTCATATTCAAATTATTCATAAAGCTTAAAATACAATCAACAAATTCCAAAACTTTAATTGATCTTGGGCTTAAATGATTTTTTTTAAAAATAAGGCATCAATTTTATAATTGAAAATTGCAACTTATAGTACTACTGAAAATATCTTAAGTGCTACTACAAACAGAAAATATTTATGATGAGTTGCATGGGAGAGTAATAGCAGCCCCAAAGCTATAAATGATATCACCCTATCTTTGGCTCATCATAAATATTCTTAGTTTGTTTCAGAAAAAAAGGTTGTTGTTTTTGAAAGACTGATACTCTATTTAAAATACACCCTCTAGTAAGCTGCCCTACTTCATGAACTTGCCCTAGTGCACCACTAGCATCTTCTGATATTTTTGTTTCTCTGGTATCATCACGTGATTTCAAATGATAAGTTATCTCAGAATATTATGAGAAACTTTCAAATGTTAAAGATGAAGCATACAACTTCCCATCTTTCATCAAATATGAAAGATTAATGCGCAGATTTTAAACTTAAAGCTCTTTCCTTATAGGCCTAACTTTTCTCTCATAAATATAAAATAATGACTTTTGAGAAATATTTGAGCCTGATAGCGCTGATTTATATAATTCTTTTCTTTTTTCCTTCTTGCTCAAAAATATTTTTAATATCATTTATATTCTTAATATAAAGTTGGTTTTCTTTCTCTTTTAATGTTTTTGATATTACACCAAAGTGACCATCAACAATGCTTTTTCCATGACATTCTACAAAACAATTATATTTTATAGAACCTTTAATATATTTAAGTGCCTCTTTAAATAAGTAATATAAAAATTCATATGATCTAAAATGATTTCCATTATCAGTCCATACTTTTATATATTTTATTTTTTTAAATCTATCTAATTTAAGAATTTTTATAAAACATTCACCTGAAAATAAAGAATCATGTGATAATATTTGAGACAAAAAATCATGATATTCATATTTAATTTTATTGTTTTCCTTAAAAATTAATGCAAACCCTAATAATGAGATTGGTTTTTTTTGAATAAAAACAATTATTGGTCTCAATTGGACCACCTCCAACCTTTAAGTTTTCTTTATAATCTATAACTACAACACAAGACTCACCATCTAATTCATTAATATCTTTTTTATATTCACAATTTTGATGAACATAAAAGTCTTGGTGCTGATTAATAGTCTTTAAGTCATAGTCTATAGATTCTGGTAATGGTAAGTTTTTACTTTCACACTCTTCCTTCTTTTTTTCTATTGAATTTTTTAAATTACAAATATTGCACATATTGGTTTGTTTTTTACTTTTTATTATATTTTTAAGGATTAATTTATAGTAAGTAGAAATTGAAACTGAAATTTTATTTTTTTATTTTCATATTTTCATATATTTATTTTTTTGTTTTAAGTAGAGAGTATTTAATTTCAATTGAGTAATTACTCATCTCTTTTTCTATATCTTTATAAATTTTTTCAGGCACTTTTTTTTGTAAACTGGCTTGTTTCAAAAGAATTTTCCAGCAATTTTTTAATTATTTTTTTAGTTATTTCTTTTTTTTAATGAATAGTTATTATTTTTTGGCTTTTTTTGTTTAAACTTACATTTTTATTTTTATTTATTTTTCTTGAGTATTCAAACTCACTTTTGGTTATATTAAACCCCATATCATTAAGCTCTTTTAAAGAGTAACTGGAAGTAACCAGAGATCGCAAGGCTGGGAGATGTTTTTGGGGAGAAGATTTCATGAGATCCTTTAAGTTTTCAATGAACTCATGGCCTTTTTGATTTTGAATAGTTGGCAGGAACTGAGCTTTCCCAAATTCAGTTTGAGTAAGGAAGTGCTTGATGAAATTATCAAGATCATCACCAGCAATAAAGAGGAATGCCTTTTTTAACATTGTAATTCTCTCTCTTTTTGTTGAAGCTCCCAAGGAAAAAAAGGGTAGCATGGAAGAAGTAAATTTAACTGAGGACATGGTAGTATTTTGAATCTTCAATTAGGTCAGATCTCTGAAATGTGCCTTAATGTTGGAGTAGTTATGATCATAATGTGGTCTTTGAATGGGGTCTTATGGATTAGAAGCTTTGTGGTGCTTTAGCTCTTATTTACCAAGCTAAATGACACCATTCTGAAAGAAATGGTGTGATAGCTTTTATTATAGTTTGAACTTGAATTTATGTTTGCAGAATTAGTTAAATACCCAGTTTTCATGCACAAGTGATACATGTGAAGCAGCTAAGCATTATTATTACATCATATCCTCTTTGTAATCAATGCAAATCAATTAAATGATGTATTCAGTTAATTGTAACTCTTCTGCATATTTTTAAAATGATAAAATATTAAAGAAATCCATTTAAAGAATGCTTAATTTGAGGTTTGAAGCTCACTTGAACCTTAAAGTCAATCTAAACAGTGATAAAAACACCCTAACTTCAAACTATAATAAAATCCTAAAAAATTGAGCTTTTTAAATAAAATAAAATGCAAAAATAAAGCTTTCAATCTTATCTTTAATTTCGTCAAATAAAAAAATCTGTTGTATATTAAAAAAGAGTATTTATTAGCTTTGAAGTGATCTACTTTATATCATTAGATATAATCATATAATAAAATCTGGATTATACTCTTTTAAATTACTTTTGCTTTAATATTGAGTATAGTATACATATTAAAATTTTTACACCAATAGAAAGATAGGATTCTTAGCTTCATTTTGATAGTTTACAGTGTGAAAAAATATTAATTTTTCATTGAGTTATTAATTTTTTAAATATAAAATGTTAATTAGTTACTTTTTCAAAATTGAACTGTGTTATGCTGCGACTTGAGCAGCATGTGTATTAGAAAATGGCCTAATCCTTAAAATAATGACCCAAGTGTTTCAGATGACGGCCCTTATGATGGCCCTTGTTCTAGAATATAATTTAAAGTTTAGAATAGTAATTATTATGAGAAGCATGCTTGAGGTGACTGTTGAGGTGGACTAATTAATTGCATAATATCTGCATGTTTCACTATTAATTAGGAATACATGAAATTGTTAATGCCAGGGCATGATTTGGTTATTGATTCATTGATCCTGCAACCTGCAGCCCACATCATTCTGTTGAAACCATTCCTAAGAGTGACTGACAGCTGGCCTGCGTTAATTGGTTGAATCTGTTAGTTAGTCAATATCCCAAAATCCTGACACCCCATTTGAGGGCACAAATTAATGGGAGAAGCTGATTAGGTGGGGAATCTTTTGGGCCCTGAGCCAGATAAGTTAAAGGAATTTCTTGGGAAAGCTATATGATATCTCATTGTGTGGGAACTTTAGAGTAGGTTGAGTACACTGAAAAATTGTTTTTGCTAAGGCAATTATGACCCCTTGATGTGGCAGGGTTCTTTGGCTGGGTCTTATAAGCTTGAGTTGGGGGAAACACCAAGCCATAATAAAGCTCAATTATATTAATGCTTATTTGAGGATTGAGGAAAAAGTTGCTGGGGTCACTGATTTGGCATCATGTGAAAAATCTAGAGCAAAGTGTTCATCAATTTTATGATCAAGGTATTTGACCTTTCTCAAGGGTTTGGTCTGAGTTATTTCAAAAAAAATTGTGCGCCTAGGAAAGACATTTATGTCCAAGGCTAAGGGAGACTTAAGAAATTCACATATAGAGACAGAAATTAATTTGGGACAATATGAAATGATACTACATAAAAAAATCTCTCAATAGAGTAGTTATCACACCATTCTATAAAAAAATATATTCCATCCAACAATAATAGGGTAGTCAACACACTTATTAGCCAAGAAGCAATGAATTAAACGAGTTTATTGAAAAAAATAATTCTTAATTCAGTTCTTGATGGAGATGCTGAAAATATTCCTTCTGGTTCCTTATCCTGGTTATATGGGATAATTTTCTCTGCTGTTGGGTTTTCACTGTGATTATTAGGCAGTTGGGGATATCCAAATATTAAAGTCACTATTGATTTTTAAAAAAGCTTCATATTCAAATTACCTGTGAATTGAAATACAAAATTTATTAGCAATATTAACCATAAAATTAAAAAAGCCAATATCTTTTGAATTTGGGCCTTGTAATTGCAAAAGCACAGTTATCTAACTGCTGAGTGGTTTTTGAAACAGATAAAAATTAGAGACCCAAGTGTGAACCATAAAATATAAACAAAATTGAAACCATAATACCCAATTTCTTGAGGCCAAAGCTGAAGCAGCTCAATAAGAAGATTTTAAACTTAATCACTGGCACAAAGAAAGATATCAGCACCCCAATTTGATGCTAACACCAAAAAAACCTAAGAAATAGAAATTTAGATGATCAGCAGATCCAATAAGATTTTACAAGGCCATGATGCAGCAAAAGTCAGTTCCTATGTGTAAGCTTTTTCTTATAAATTGCTACCAGCTTTAGCTTGCTGTATACTTTGTAGCAACTCTTTCTGAATAATCCAGTTATCCAAGTGGTCAGGGCAAAAAATTTAACTCTCGCATTTAGGTGTTTGTTCTTTGGAGTATTCAGGCTAATTCATGAGTGAATTAGTCAGTGCTCTAAAATCTTTAGTGGATTCTTTCATTTAAAAAGACTTTTTTATTTTATTTTTAATTTATAGATAGTTCAAGTTAAAATAATCTCATATCTATTCTATCATTCTCAACATAAACTCTAGACTTGATCTGCTTTATATGAGGTTAAGTTATATAGTATGTTTTGTCCTTTCCATAGAAAATTTTGAATCTAACTCTGTCTCTTCATATTCCATCAGCCACATACCCAGTAAGTATCTTTATAAGAAGGTCAAGATGCCTCTTTTTAAACCTGAAGACTTTTCCTATTTTATTCATCCAAATTCATCTGGTTACTTTCTGGTTTACTCTGGGTTGCATTATACCCTGCACAAATTTACTCCTTTCCTGGGACAGTACAAGGTAGGTGGATTTAGGATACTCCTGTTAATGGTATTATTACCTGTTGGCTTCACTAAACTTAATTTCCAACCATTTCTCCTTTAAAGACTTTTGGTGATGCTCTATCCCAATAATGAATCCCTGACACATATCATCCAAAAGCTAATGATAGATTGTAAATAATAAACAGTTTACTGGTATAATCTTTTCAAAAAACTGTCACAGGAACAATCCAACACAGCATCTGTCGTATTTGTAGCAGTATAGGATGCTATTTTCTACAAACAGTTAGTCAGAATCCTAACTCTTAATACTATACTTGTAGATGGTATAGTGACAGCCTTTGGTAGGACAGAATAATTTAAGGATATTGATGAGGAGCGCCTTTTGGGGAAGCTTCAAATATGGAATTGAGAAAGAAGAGAGGTATATTTTATTAGATAATACTTTAGACTTATATAGATTTTGCTGTGGCCAAGATTTATTTGGATCAAACCTAGGGTTTGATCATGTGCGGGATGGGTTTGGGCCACTGGATACTTATACAGTCATGTGATATTGCTTGGTTGTTATTTCTGGTATGTTGAACTGTATATTGAAAGGGCACCAAATTGGGCAATGACTGGATGTTAAGTAAGTTGGCAGTAGCCAGAATACTTGTACATCCAGATCCTTGAAAATATAATGACAAAACTGGTATTTATTTAGATAGTGCTGCAGTTATATAGTAAGAGGCAGGGGAATTTCTACCAGGGGAATGATGGCACAGACAGAAGGACTTTCCTAAAGGAGGAGAATGGAAAGGTACAGTAGAAAGAGCCGCGCAAGAGAACAACCAGTTTTATGCACCTTGCCTAATGGAGGCAAGTGGCAATAACTTTGGCATCCTATTTATAACCTCAGAAGTAAAGCCTGCACCTGATGTGTAGTCAAAAGGCACTTCAAACTCCTGTTTTAAGGTGTTTAAAAATGTACTTGTCCTGTTAAAACCAGATTGAGATAAAAAAATTGTATGATTGTTTTGTTGCTTGATCCCTAAGTGGACAACTTAATGTCTAATCCATTCAGGATCTGCAACAGCATGGACTATATACTTGCTAACAGTCCTAATTGTCATATAGACAAAAATTAAAACAGGGTCATGTTTATTCTCAGTGCCTTAGAGTTTAGAACCCCAGACAGATTGAAAGAAATTAAACAAGGTAAATACCCTCTTTCACACCTTTTGAATTCCCCCTTCTATAATGCCCTCTCTCACACATTGGAACACCAAAAACCAAGAAGCAGAGCCTTCAAAATTACAAGGAGGCACTAAACACCTAGAGGAAAATTAATCTCCAGGAGATCTTATGTATTCCAGAAATCCATAACAGGATAATCCAGAGCCTCAACTACTGAGCCCCTTCATGGTAGCTTCCATATTGGGCATCCATTACTATTACCTGGAGGATGCCAAAGGCAGTACTAAAAAATTACATCCCAACTGATTATGCCCTTATCATGCTATTTGCGCCCAGAAATTTTTCTCCTGCACCTTCTCAGATGCTTCACAGGCTTTCATACTCACTGAAAAAAGCAGGAAATAGCAGGGTACAGTGGGAAGTGTTGCAATTAAGCTGGACAACTCATTTTCTAACATATATTATAACACACAGATGGCACTCATTGAGTCATACTATGATGGGTCTAACATATTGGCCCCTCTCAATCACACCAATGTGGAGGAAGCTTGTACTTCCTTGTAAGAAGTGAGGCTAATTATAGAAAAGATCCTAATAGTGACCCCTATCTAGATTTTTGTTGATCACTATCTGGATTATTGTCACATGCACCACCCACTTGTGCTTCAATGACCTCTTCTTAAAGTATAAGAACCTATTTTCTTAATAAATATATTCTTATTTCAATTCCCTTCTCTATCCTCTCTTAGACAGTTGTTTTTCTCTAACCCCAAGCACTGAAATATAAAAAGTTCAGTTGCAACATGATTTTTATTATCAATCTTTAAGTTTTTTATCTTGTTGTTGTCTCCTTAGAGTGTACTATTGCCCATCTTTTTCTTGGATTCTACTACCTTCCAACTTTCACATTGAGAACTTTGTGCATAAAAATATACTGCTTCTTTGTATAGTGTACACCACTCTTTTACAGCAACCGCCAGAATTAACTCATTCCGCAAGTTGACTTACTGAATGTTGACAAATTTTCAACATTCAGTAAGTCTACATTATTTTGGTATTTATCTGCCGGAATTGGGTATTTCCAAAACTAAGCTAATTTTTCATAGTGAATTATTAAGTCAGAATTGCAAAATTAAAAAGGAACAGACATAATGTTGACACCATTTAAACAAAGGCTTAATTTTAAGCCAAAAAACTAAACTAAATTTACTATGAAAATGTAAGTTTCTTTGTACTTTTACATTAAGGTCAACTACAGTAAGTAATATCTGGATGTTGACCCCAAATAAGAATCCATGAGTTTCTTAATAAATTATACAATATTCTAAAAATAACTATTTTTATATTTTATACTACTGTTTTTATTAAATAAATAATAAGATAAGCATTGAAAAAAGACATATGCCAACTTTCAGAGCATTCTTTGTATTATTTAGATATTTACTGTTATTTTAAACTCACTGAATAAACTATAGCTTATTTCTGGAAGTCCACTTAAGCCAACACACATATGTTAAAACTAGAATACATATATATAATTATAATGTCAACTTTGTGTCAAATCAATGTGTCGCCTAAATTGCAACAAAGGGGTTTGGCTAAGCAAACAAAGTGACATAATTTAAGCGAGATTTAATAGGAGAGTTGCTATAAAAGAACGCTGACTGCCTGAATGTTGACACCTTCACTTATTTATTAGTAAAACACTGCCGCTTAACAAAAAGCACACATACAATGGTATGGTAATTCAGGCCAAAGTACCCAGGGCTGTACTTCAGACTTCCCTCTACAATCCCTATTATTTAGTTTTCATAAGCTACATAAAAAACTCTTTAATTTTTTTTAAAAAAATTTAAAAATAATCAATTTTGGCGTTAAAAAACCAACTCCAGAAAATATTAACCAAGCTTTATAAGTGATTTACATAGTATTTTTCCACTTTAATGCTGACTGTCAGTATGTCAACATCAAAATTAAAGCGTTTTTTATGCTGAAAAACTAAATTAAATATTTTTGACTACTGTGACTACCAGAATGTTGACTTTTTATTTAAACATGGGTTTTTTCTATTCTTTAATAATAAAATAGCTCTAAAATTACTTTCCATACTTCTATAAACTATTTACTTAATAATAAAATTTAAAACAAGTGATTATTATTTAATTTTATTCAAGTCTCATATGATTTTTCTTACTTTATGAACTCTACTCTAATTATTGTAGGACAAATTTTCCAAGAAGCCACAAAATAACCCCAAGTTAACCAAGAAAGTACCCAAAGCCTCTGCAAAGGCCCAAAGTTCCTACCCCAACAAAAAACCAGCCAAAGATCTTCAACAAAACAAAAGACAAAGGAGAAGACCCTAGACCCTGAAAGCAAAGAGCCCTCCCCTGCCCCCTCCTCTTCTCCAAGCTGGTACCAATCAGAAGGAGATGAGGTTCCACTAAACAAGCAAGGAAGAAAGAAGATACCCAAGAGTTCAGAACCCCAGCCAAGCCCAGATGAATCAAGCTCAAAGGAATCAAGTCCCAAGGAATCAAGCTCATCCCAGTCCAGAAAGCGCAAGAATCCAACTCCAGATAATTCCCCTCCACTGCCCAACAAATCTGCACCTCCATCCTCCTCATCAAGTATCAATAAAGAAGATCCTGATGATTACCTGTCTGACTATCATCAAGCACCAATTGGCCCATGGGATCCCCTAAAGGTTCACAATATATTCAACGTCAAAGGAGAGTTTAAACTCCCAAAGAAGTTCCCTCGGGTTTTCCCTCTAATGTCTGTCAAAGGAGGTGCAAGTTTAGTCTGTGATGGCTATGTTTTCAATTGCAACAATCAGAAGAGAGCAGGAAGAAGCAAGAATTATGTATGTGAAGATAGAAGCTGTGCTGCCAGAATCAATACAGAAGGATGGGATAAAGTCACTAGTGAAAAAGGAGAGCACACATACAATGCTCCAATAAATCTTATTGAAAAGCTTCTAAAGTGGTACCTTTACCAAATGGTCCCAGTCTCCAAAAATGTCAAGGCTTCTGATCTGGCAGTTAAGGCCACCACACACCTAAGTAATGAGAACCTGAAGCTCATCCCTGACTGCAACCAGTTATTGAAGTACATATGTGACAAACGCCGTGACCTAGTCCCCCATAAGGAATCACCCATGGTTCAAGGAGAGTTAGTATTGACAGAGGAGTTAAAGATGTTCAATGGTGATGAGGTATTCCTTTTACATGATGATGGTCTTACAGCAGAGGCAAGAATTATATGCTATGCTACACAACAGAACCTGGAGCAGTTGAGGAATTCAGAGACCTGGTTATGTGATGGTACCTTTGCAGTATGCCCCCGCCTTTTTTACCAACTATGGGTTGTACATTCCATTATTGAAGGCAAGGTGCTCCCATTTGCATACTTTCTGTTTCCTGGGGCAACAGAAGAGATCTACACAAGGGCCTTTAAAATTCTTCAGGAGGGCATCAAAGCCCTACCCAGTAATAGAAAGAGTCCCCCTGGCCATAACACTAGAGCCAATCCAGATGATGATGAAAAGGATGAAGCCACCCTTGCTGCAGAAAAAGAAGCTCAAGATAAAGCACTTAGCCCCTCAACTATAATCATGGACTATGAAACTGCCCAGTATAACGCTTTTGTAAATACCTTTGATGGAGAGGTCCAGGGGTGTTTTTTATTATTGACAGGCTGTCAACAGGCAACTAAAGGGTCTACCTGAGCTCAGCAAGCTCCAACGTCTAGATACATCAGGAAAGTGCAAGTTCTTAATTCAGCAGCTTGTAGCACTAGCCTTTGTAAAGCCAGAGCATGCTGGAAAAGCCTTTGAGCTCCTATTCCAGGATCCATATGCCAAGAAACATGATGGTGCCTTCTACTCTTTCATTGAATATTATGAACCACAGTGGATTGGATGTAAGGTCACTAAGCGCCGGAGCAAGCTCAGAGCCAAAGCCAACTGGAACTGCTACCAGGCAGTTCTTAAGGATGAGATGAAAACTACTTCCTCTTTGGAGGGCTGGCATAAGCATATCAAGTCCTCCTTTGGAATCAAGCCCAGATACAACACCTTCTATGAGCACCTCAAAGTCCAACAGGGGAAGACTGCTGCATCCATCAGAGATATTGAGAACCACCAATCTAAGAAGAAGAGAACCACCAAAGAGAAACAGTATCAAGAGAAGATCAAGGACGTTGTCAAGGCCAAATATAAGCTTTCAGAGATTGGGGAATACATCAAGAAGATTGCCACAGTTCTTAAAGGCAACCAGGTTGTTACAGTCTAGCTTTTCATTAAATTTATTGAGTATTGCCTAATTTTTTATATAGTTCTTATATATTAAGTATAATATTTTTAAATAAATAGTTATTCTAAATAACTCATTAATAATTTATGATACTATTTTTATAAAATCATTGATTTTTTATTGATAGTTTGATGCTTTAGACTGTATTACATGACCTATATTGGTATTTTACTAGTAAATTATATTTTTTTTTGTAGTTTTTAATATAGAAAAAACTTTATATTACTGTTTTTGATTGCTATATTTTGCTATAATACGTGAAATTTTATGTAGTACCTTTTTGTATATTGGATTTTTTTGTTTTTATAAGTGGGAAAAATTTATTATAGTAAAGATAGCTAATTTCATAGTAAAATAAAATAAAAGTGTATTTTTATGAAATTTTTTAATATTAATGTATAATTTTTTATGGACTTTTTAAAATTTATGTTGTCACATTACCCATTAAAGTTTCTCAAAGCTTAATTTTTATTAAGTAAAATGTTCAGGAAACAGGTTTCTGCTTATTAAAAAAGTGCCGACATTTAGTAGTCTGCATGAGTTAAAACTTAATTCTGACTTTTCAATGCTGTTGACATTAAAGTATTTCTAATTCTGATTATCAACATATAGTAAGTCAACTTGCGGAATGAGTTAATTCTGGCAGTTGCCCTTAAAAGTCCAAAGATGGGGATGATAAGACTCTAAGGAGTACTGGTAATGGAATCTTTCTTCCCTCTATGAAACCCCAACATGAACTCAGGAAGGATACAATGTACAATCTGATATGTAGTGGCTGCAAGAAGGATGGGGTCAAGAAATACTTGAAGTGGGCCTCAGATGCAATGGGCTTTGAGTAACTTTTAATTTGATAAACCAATTTTTGATTTACTTCTAACTAGCTTCTTAATCAGATAATTGTTTTATCCATTTGGTAATAATTCCTTACATCTAGCATTTTAAAACTCTTTTATTTAACTTGGATTGATTTATTGGCTGTCAAAACCTATACTCATTTTAATGTGTAACTTATGTTCCTTCAACTGCTAAATTTAAAAGACTATCCAACTTGGTTTTTGCTAAGCAAGTGCATTATTTTTATTTTGTTGGGAGAACCAAAAACCATGAGTATATCATAGTTGCCTCAAAATTAATTGGCAGAACAATAGTTGACAGAGTATCTTCCTGGCTCTAAGAAGTTAAATATAAGAAAAGGATGAAACTTTTGGAGATATCTTTTGTTGAGAACGGGTAGGGATTAAAAAGCTCATTGGTTTGGAGATTTCTATCTCTGTGCTTTAAATTAAGCACTTACCATTAAATTGTAGTAGGTATAGGCTTATCATTCATTCTTATTGTAATGCAAAATATACTTTTAGTAGGTGTGGGATCTTTGTAGTAAATCTGGATGAAATCATTTATTTTATGTTATTCTTATTAGCTACAGTACAGTACTTTTCAAACCTGTTGAGATAAACGTATAATCTCAGTCTAAAAATGTATAAAACACAGTCTAAAAACGAAATAAAAATTAAAGAATTTATATTAAATTACAATAGATTTGAATCCAACTTGATTTTGTTTTATGACTGAGTTGCATTTGTTTTTAGACTGAGATTATACATTTATCTCAATAGGTTTAAAACTACTGTACAATTATTCTTGTA
Source organism: Entomophthora muscae (assembly GCA_014839935.2). Taxonomy (NCBI): domain Eukaryota; kingdom Fungi; phylum Entomophthoromycota; class Entomophthoromycetes; order Entomophthorales; family Entomophthoraceae; genus Entomophthora; species Entomophthora muscae. Next base: position 84,596 of record QTSX02005173.1, read on the forward strand.
TGTTTGAGCTCCCCAGGATCAATCTGGGGTACCACTTACATTATGCCTATTATTAGATTAAAATTGTTCAGAATAAGTACAGTTAATTAAAGAAGTAACAAAGTGACAGCTTAGTATTATAAAAATGGATTGCACACTTTACCATTGTAATGCCTTTATTAATGCCAACATGGACACTGTTGCCATTGCAGGAGTTTATGTAGGGATGGAGTCACCTGGGTGACTTTGGATGTAAATTTAAGGCCAATAAACTTTGACTGCTGCTGGATAATTGGCATCAGCACATATGTGCCACACCGCCTTAAAATGTGCCTTTAGAGGTATGTCATTAACCAACACTTAAAATTTTCTAACAGACTGTTGGATCACCCAGACATCATCAGCTCATTTTTATACCATTCTAAAATGGGCCCATCTCAAGCCAGCTGTCAGGAAATTATGTTCCTCATTGTTGAATTTGCATCACCTGAGTAGAATGACTACACTCTTGATAAGAGAGGCCCTTTAGATCTGTCAATCTGCCAAGCCACCCTAAGGAGACACTAATCTCAGAAGCCTTTGATACATTACAATTAGGCTTGATTGATTCAGGAAGGACTTGATGAAATATGCTCTGGCCTATTGATACAAGAGCAACCAGGGACGTTAAAGGCTCACCAATTGATCATGAGTTTTGATTGGTTATAGATCATCTGAAATCCTCTAGCATTCTGCCAGGCTAGCAGTAAATAAGGTTGATGACAAGGCACTTGATTACCTGCAGGGTTTTCCAGAAATATATGGTTTTGATAGTATTTGCACTGGCGCTCTGATGGTGCTACTGCAAATGTGGATTTATAGAAGGTGCCTTCAATTAATGGAAGTGATACACTAAAAATAGGATAATTGATGAAGCACGACCACTGCCAGGTTGCTAATTGATTGTACAGTTCAATGATTTAGATAGTATCCAGTGCAGGGTACTATGCAATTGAATCCCATGCAATATTGCATGGATGCCTGACTCTGGGGGTTGATGCTAGCAGTCTGGGGACAGAAAGGTGGGCTGAGCAAGAGTTAGAAGTGCCAGATGTTAATCCTGGCAAGAGGGTGTTAGCTCTATAAAAACCCTTCCATTGGACTAATGGAAGGCAGACAAAATCAGACTAAGTCTACTGTAGAACATTTTTGCAGTAGATTCCATACCCAAGTCTGAAGACCTTTGTCAGTTCTCTGGGTTATACACAAGCCGCTGCTCAGACACACTGCCGCTAGAAGTTTAAGTGGAGACTTAAGCACCCATAGTCTGTTGCCTCCCTTGGTTTTTGCCCTGCCACTTCTGAACCAAGGCCATTAAAGGACAACACGGTTAACAGCTTGTCATCATACAAGCAACCCTAATACTCAAATGGCTAAAACTAAGATTACTACAAATAAAGCAAGCAATAATTAGACTGCTAGTTCTAAGAGCAGAACAGAAAGTTCTGACACCAGCTACCCTGACAATGTTGCCAGTAAAGTTCCATCCAAGCTGTAAACTTTGCTTGTAGAGGGCAATTTACTCTTAGATAATTTGACACCAATAGGGCTTATCAAATTAAATCTTTAGTTATTTTGATTCCAAGGAGAGTACATTTTAGACCCGAAGAGATTCTAATCTAAAACAAGAGCCAATACCCTTTTATTTGAAATATGAGACTTCCATGGGTGTTTTGGAATCCATAAACTTCTGTATAACTTCTTCGGTGATGGCAGCTCTCCGCTGTAGAAAAGGATCAGCATGTATTGAAACATCAAAGGTACCTTTTGGAACTGCTCAACAAACTCTTGCAAGACTTGTATGCATCGCTGCTTTAAAGCTCCAGTGGTCAACGTCCCAGCACGATAGCTCTGATGGATAAGTTTGTGTTAGTACACTCAAACAGAAAAGCAGTGGCTTACATCGTGGATGCTCTTCAGCTCTTCGTCATCATCAAGGAAGAAAGTCAAGTATTGGAAAGCCACATCCACATCAGGATTACCTCCGTTCTTTTGATGCTCTTCAATGGTAGCACCGCCTCCAGAAAACGCGTAGCGGTTAATCTAATCAGTTTAACATTGTGACCTAAAGTATATAACCTTATTCTTGATTCGGCTTGAAGTGTCGTTCATGAAAATTGCAGAGGTGTCGTCAGAAGCACTCATTTTGGAGTGAGGTCCCTATTCAAAGTTGATATAGTCCTTGAATATAGCTTACTTGAAGGGCAGGGAAAAACTTTCCGTGGATGAGACAAGGCTTGGGGTATTTGAGACGCTGAGCAACATCGCGAGTCAAACGGAAGTAAGGGTCCTATACGAGGTTAAATCGGGGTTGGTTGAACCAGTTACTTGATCTATGGCGCAGGGAATCAGGCAAGGAATGTCCGACTTTTCCCCAAAGATGTGGGGGAAGGAATTAGAGAAAGAGGGGGCTGCCTGAATGGAGACAAAAAAGTATTTTCCAATACAATCCCTAGCATAGAATTGAACAAAAAAAATACAAATCAACCTTACGAGTCATTAAAACCAAAAGTAGACTTGGAAGCATTGTTGGTAATGCAGCGAGAGATCTTAAGAACATTTCGATAAAATGCACCACTAAATTAAAAGTCGTAAATAAAACTCCAAAGGGTAGCTAGAATACCCCATAAAATCAATATTGGAGAATATAAACGTTTTCTTAGGATCAAACCCAACTGCAATAATATCCTTGGCATTGGTGAAAGAAAAGGCGTGACACTGCTCCAACTTCAAGGCTGGCTTAAAAAGGAACTTCTCATCATCAGTAAGCTGAATGACCAAAGGCACATCAAAAACATCTTGCAACCACCTGAAAACTTAATCAACTAGAAACTAGCCAGGATTACTTGCAGAATACAAAAGGAACCATATGCCCCAAGTGCATACTATCACTACTGGGGCCACGGCCGGTATACAAGAAAAACGGCTTCTTTTTCTCATATTGGTCCAAAATTCGGTCAAGTTCTCTGTTGGTTGAAAAAGGTTTAGAATACAACTATTGCTTGCTATCCAAGACTAACCTATGGGAGAAAAACATTCCTCTCCTTAAGAAGAGATGAGGCTTATGGCCAGTAAGTTTAGCGAAGCGCTCAAGGATTTTTTCATCAATCTTTTTTGTTCCAAACTGATTTATGAGTTTATCATAGTCAATCCCCTTCTTTTCACCATCCTCGCCAATTTCACCCTCAACCTCCCAGGGAGTGACCTTTTGGTCAGTCTTTGCAGTGTCCTGCAGACTAGCATGGGCAAGATCGGCGCCAATATTGTCAATTGACTTATCACCCTCAGTTGTCTGTGACATTGATGAGATACAAGGAAAATAAATCCAGCCTTTGCAACTTTGGCTAACCTTAAAAAATCAACTGACTCACCATCGGTAAGGCTTTGAAAGCTCCACACGAAACCGATTTAAAACTATTCTCATCAGCCCTTTTCCAAATGCAGTTACCAGCTCATATCCAATAGAAGGATCAAAATAAGTAACAATTACAAGTTTCCCAATTTCATCTCTCATCAAGTTTAATATGGGTATGTAGCGTATCATAATTCACTTGGCATAACTTTCTATATTCAAGCTGTTTCGCACAGCCCAGTTTTACAGGCCAAAGAGCATGGATGCTTCTATGAACCTTTATAAAAGATGCCATACCAAAGCAAGTGGGACATAATGTCAGTGCCTGCCATACCTTTCATCTCACCAACCAATTCTCTGAAATAAGCTAAATATTTTACTTTACAAAATAGCAACTATCTATTTAAGCTTAAGCCCCCCGAGACTTTATCACAAAACTATTGATTGCACAACTATACAGTAGTTTTAAAACGTATGGCGACAAGCGAAAATACTTCAGATTTAAATGAATTCAGCTCAGATATAAACAAAAATAGCTAACATGTAAATGAAATTAGAACTCAATGAATTTATATTAATTTACAATACTGTAAATTCAGAACCTAAACGTAAAAATGCAAGATTGTCAAATCCTTGGTCCAAATTTCAAATCACTTTTGTGGGATGGCCTTTTTTTAATTAAATTGAATTCTTTGAGTATTTATTTGAATATTTGAAAATGCGGGAACTCATAGACACTTTGCAAAGTTCAAGTCGAACTGCATATTTCCAATGGACAAAATGAATTAACTGGAATCAGATTTGAAGTGTTCAAATCCATCAACCATTTTTATTAAGTTTACTATGTTTTTGAAATTTTGGGATTGACAAATCCATGAACCAAATTTCAAATCACTTTTGAATGCCACTAGTAAACCCAGATATTAATTGTGGGAACTGGAATCCAAATTGAATGTAAAGTAAGAAACTAGGACAAATCAACCCAAATCAAGAAGCTCCACTCTGGATAAAATCAAATGAAAAATTCAATCTCAGCAGCCATGTTTAGACATAAAAAGTGATTAAACTTTAAAATCATCCAAAACTAGAAAGGATACAATATTATACACTTCAAATCACGGATATAGAAACTCTGCTACTATTCAAGGCTAAATCAAGATAAAACAACTACTCACAAATAAACCAATAAATCCAAATAAATAAATATTTAATCTAAAATATATTTTTATTTTATTTTTATGGACTGTCAATTGCATTCTCAACCCGCTCCTGCACCAGCCCATGGGGCAGCCTGTCCATGAGGGCGTCCCAGAGGGTCCAAGAACAGACCCAGAACACAAATTAAAGGGAGTCATGCCAACACACAGGCCTCCCAAGGTGTCAGCGCCAGTCAACCACCTCCTGCATCCCAAGCTAAAGAACAAAGCCTCAATCTAAGACAGAAGCCGCTCTCAAGGCCTGCAACCAAAGTCTTATACACAAAGGTCATCAGGAATAATGAGGTTACATACACCTCCACCATGTACCCAGTTGTCAGCCGGCCCCGCACTCTTGATCCAAGAGTTGCTACTTCCTGCCCCGCGTCTTTGACACCTCCTATGAGCCATTGGCCACTGCCAAAGAGCCATCTGCGCCTGTATTGTATGCCAACATTGACAGCGCCAGCGCAACCAAGCGTGATCCCGCCTTCTACACAAAGGTCCTCATCCCCTGTGTTGAGCCTGCTAGCCAGGATACCGTGGTACCTGCCAAGGGCCGGCGTTGGTTGACAGATAGTGAGTGTGAAGCTCTCCTCAACTGCTTTAACAGGGGAATGGCAGTTCAGGATATTGCGTCCCAATTTGGTGTCATGACCAGATACATTGCCAACATCAACACCAAGTATGGCAATACCAGGCAAATTGTAAAATCTGCCAAGGCTAAGCGGCAGCCCAAACTCTTGCAACCTGTGCATATTGACGCAATAAAACAGTGGCTTACCAAGGATTGTCACCTGGACTCACTTGCTTTCCAATCAATGCTTGCCACAGAGTTCGGGCTTTCTGTTTCCACAACCCTTGTTGACAAAACAATGGTTAATTTGAGCTTCTCCTGGAAAGTACTGGGAGTTTTGCCGTACAACAGAAACAATGAGAAGACCATTAAGGATTGACGCATTTATGCCAAGACATATCTGGCACCAAAGGAGACCAGGAATGTCCAGTTCTTCTACAGTAGTTTTAAAAGCTATGGCAACAACCAAAAATACCTCAGATTTAAACAAAATGATTTCATATTTAAACAAAATCCAACTCTCAGGTTAAAATATACACTCTGTTAACAGGGTTTATTGGCGTTAATGGGCAAAATGAGTCAACACAGCAACAAAGGGCTTGCACACAAAGCAAAACCATTCAAAATATAATCTGAAATACATTGATTCCCAAACAAAATGGTGTGAGTTGACTTTTGGTGTACATATGTTTACTATGTGAATTGGTGACAAAATACACCCAAGCAAGGTGTGTCAAAACTCAAACCAAAAACAGAACACAATAGCAACTCACTACATAAACAAAATCACTCACGCAATGTGTGCAATGGATTGTAATCATGAATGAGACCAAGGTATCTAAAATAAGACACAAGATCTGAAACATAAATTTTAAAAATATTGTGTTGGGTATTTGAATTTGGCAGTAAAATCTAGGAAAATGAGTGGATTTTTTTGAGTATTCTAAAATGGGTGTTGTAAAACCAAAAACAACTAATTAAGAAGTAAAAAATCTATAATTGGGATATTGGGTGGGAAAAACTTTAATTAAATATCCATATTCAGATAAAAGCAAAAATTAAAATTATGGAGTAACTTAATTGAATTTATTTTAGTTTTATTAAATTGTAAAATGGAAGGAACACAACAACAGAGTACCAATACACCTGTTGTGCGCCGCAGTTGTGGTTGCCCCTGCAGGTCAAAGAATAGAGTTAGTGCAACCCAAGTGCCTACTCAAGGAGGAGACAGGAGAGGAGAGTTCCATAGTGACGCTGCACTGACACAGCTGGTTCAAGGAGGACAAGCTGCTAGGGTGCGGAGCATAAACCCTCAGGCCCCAAAGCTGACCCGGAAGCAAACCAAGGTCACCACTACAAAGAAAGTTAGAAACAAGGAGGTAGAACTTACTTTGTATGTGTTTGATGTTGTGTACCGGCAAGAGTTGGTCCCGTCAGCCATGCTGGAGAAGGTGAAGCCTGTACTTATACTATCTACAAGCCCTACATCAGTGATGGCAATCAGGAGGAGGACAAGGAGCCTGAGTTCTATCAAACCAATGAGGGACAGCTGATGTTAAAAAAGGTTGCAGCCTTCTATACCAAGGTACCTATGCCCTGTATTGTGCCCAATTCCAATGAGTCAATCCCCACCACTAAAAAGCCCGCTCAGAAGCGCATCCCTGACATCAATACTGGTTGTGTCCTTGCCGCGGAGAAATCCTTGCATGTTTCTACCATGCTCACCAAGGAGCACAAATGGGCAATCTGCCAGTGGATCACCTGGGACTGCCATCTTGAACTGGCAAATATACAGGCCATGGTTAAATCTACTTTTGGGATTGAGGCCTCATTTTCCTTTTACTACCATCTGGTGAAGGGAATGCAATTTTCTTGGGAAAAGCTTGGGGTATCACCCTACAACAGAAACAGCCCAGCCAACATTGACATCTGGAAAAACTACGCAGAGGCGTACACTGCCCTCAAAGCCAAGGGGACATTCAAATTTTATTATATTGACAAATTGGCATTTGTCTTGTCAATGCGCAATGGGTATGGCTATGTCCCCAAAGGCTCCAATGACGGGATGGCTCGGCGTGCTGCAGTCTGCGCCACAGCCTACTCAATGGTGGCTCTCCTTGGTCCAAAGGGGGTTGAGCTCTACCAAACAATATTGGGATCTCACATTAGCCGGACCTTCCTATCATTCCTCCAATTGGTCCAGGAACACCTGAGGCGCACGAGCCCTGGTTTCACCAATGTCATTGTGTTGGACAACGTTGGTCTCCACAAAGTGGCTGACATTCTTGAGGAATTCCCAATGATTGACACCAGCATTGCTGTGGGCCCCCAGCAATTGGCCACAGCAAATTTACGCCTTCTCTTCCTCCCAGCCTATTTGCCCTTCTTAAATCCCATTGAGGAAGCCTTTGGTGGCTCAAGCAAGTTGTCAAGCAAGGAACCCCAACTGGGACCAAGGACCTCTTTAATTTGCTTCAGGCCAGGATCCACACCCTCCCAGCTGAGACTGTGGCCAAATTCTATGGCCATGCTGATTTGTTCATCCCTGCGTGCCTAGCCAAACAGCCAATCAATTAAAGGCTTAGTGTGTCTAATTTTTTTATATTCTCTTATTTACTATTCAAGATTTATTAATTATCATTTTATATTTAGATGTTTCCATGCCTGCAATCACATTCAGAAGATCCATCAATAGATGTAAGTAATTCATTTATTTTATTATATATTATTTTATTATGCCATCTGAGGTAATCCCAAACGCTCAATACAGTAGTTTTAAAAGCTATGGCAACAAGCAAAATGAACTCAGATTTAAACAAAATCCAAGTCGCGCAAGATTCAGGATTCAAATAATTTAAATATTGTCAGTTAATAAATGAAATGTCAAAGCAAAAACAAAATTTCACTTGCCCATTATACAAAATTATATCAAACATCAGGCGGTGTAGTTCAACCCACAAACAAAATGAACTAACACAACAAGTGAAATGGATGGATGCTATTCCGGAGTATATTATAATCCAATCAGGATTCATATGAGACACCGACAGAAGGACCAAAATGAAACAAAATCTGAGTACTCTAGAAGCAAGATTACACAAACACAAAACAAAATGAACTCACACAAGATGTGTAGTATGAGCAGCCTAAAATAGAAAAATAACAGTATAACAGCCAATCAACAGCTATCCAATTTAGGAACAGAGGCATTTTATCCATTTTCATGTCTCCAGATTTGTATGGAATGGTTTTGAGAACCTTCCAAATGTGGACTCAAGATTACAATAAAAATAAACCATTAAATTTTAAAATTTCTACTTTTAGTGATTTTATCCTAGGTTTTAGTTCAAGATGGTTTTCAACAGCAACATTTTCAACTGCGCCAGCAGCCAAGCCAGCAGCAGTCAAGCCAGCTTCAATGGAGGCAAGGCTCAGAACTTGGAGGCACCCATTTATACCCAAGCCTTTGAGGTGGGTAACAAGGAAGCTGACCTGTTACTGACACCTGACCCATATGGCTTTGACTTGTTTGAGAGTCACTTAGTGTCTAGTGCTGCCCCTGCTCCCACACCCACCCCCGCACAAGCTGCCCATCAACCAACCAATCAGGATGGCAACCTCAATTTGGAACAACTTCCCGCCATCACCCAACCTGCCCCTCCTTCAGCCAATCAGGCTTCAGCTCCCCCCGCCCAGCGCCCCAAGCAACGAATCATCACTGCCCAAATTCTTCAGGAAATTGTGGCACTCAACCTGCAGGGTCTGTCCTGGGATCAGATTGCTGACCAATTGCAATTTACCCAAGCTACTGTCATGCGGGAATTCAACAGCATGATGAACAGGGGGAATCAGATCAGGGCGGCTAAGAAGCCCAAGAAGGCTCAAGAGTCCCAGATAACTGAGGCATACCCAATAATGCTTGACCTCCTCCAGCGGGACCCCAAGCTTCCCTTGACCCAGGTCCGGAAGCAACTTGCTCACCATGGCATTTGGGTGTCTGAGCGCATGGTGCAGCTCTGGATGTACGGGAAGGTGGCTTCTGTATGGGTTCTTACCAATTTTGCCGGCGCCCAATGGGATGGCGCTGAGGATTCCCCGTATGATCCCGCCATTGAATCCACCCTGGTCTGTTGCTTGACTAGTCTGTCAGATAATTTCATTTTCATCTCCTACTACAAGCTATTGTTAGATTTTTAAACTTTGGTGAGCAAGGAAGAGCCGCCACTCAAAAAGGAAGGAAGAAGGTCAAGAAGGGGACGTTTATTGGTGCATTTCTGGCTGTGTTGGCCAAGGGGTTTGTCTATTATTGGACAAGCCCTGATTTTGTTGATGGGTACTCTTACGGCCACATCCTCAGTGGATTGCTCGACTCCTGGGATGGCTGGAATTCCAAATACCAGGTTTTCTTGAGCCACCAGATGGAGGGAAGCTCCACTGCCCTTGAGGCCATCCAGGGACGCGGGCACCAGGCCTCAGTCTACCCTGCTGGCCATGCAGACGTCCATCTGGCTGATGTTGTGTTCTTCAACATTGGAGATACACTACAGGAGCGCCGCCCTCAGGCTTTCAACGACCTCTGTCTTGGGGTCCTTGATCACAATTTTCTCTTTGGTCACCAAATGATGGCTGACTTGTTTGCGCAAATGGTTTTCCATGTGAACATGGGCAACCAATCACGCAAGGATAAGCGCCTCCCACCCTGTGCCACAGCCACCTGCCAGCCCATCCAGCCAATGACTGATGAGGAGTACAATGAGTGGTATATGGCGGTCATCACATGCAATCCTCCTGCCTCCACCCCCGCCACCAACACCCCCCACCCGCAAACCCAACCCATTCAATCCCAGACCCCCCAGGCCAGCACTGCCTCTACGTCTTCTTTCCCGCGCCATTCTGCCTACTAGGCATCACTCTTCCCCGCCTCAATAAACCCCTGGTCCCAAAAAATTTCTATTTATATTATCTTTATTTTGAATTTCAATTGTTTGTGTTCTCTTTGTTTATAGTTGGCTATATTCTTTATGTTCAGCTTATTTCTATAAAATCATATATTTACTATGTTGTGTATCTAGATCCTGAACACAGTTATTTTTAGTACCCAAACATAGCCCCTTGTGAAAATATTAACAATAATTTGGTGATCAGCTAAATTTGAATTAGAAAATTATAGTGTTAACTGTTTTTAGATAAAGTTGTTACTGATCCAAATTTAAAACCTTAATGATAAACTTTAAGCCAATCAGGAGCTGAGTGATAAAGTGATTATTGTGACATAAAGGGTCATTCAATAATTTTTTGATGCATGTGTGCTAATTAATATGATTGGCTGGATGTTTTGCCATTGTATGCCATTGCCGCTGTGGCAAGTTGTTGATGGACTAGTGCCCAATAGGCTGCTGGGTTAGCACTAGTCCACCAATAACTTGCCACAGTGGCAATGGCGTACAATGGCAAAACATCCAGCTAATCATATTAATTAGTGCACATGCATCAAAGAATTATTAAATGACCCTTTATGTCACAACAATCACTTTATCACTTGGCTCCTGATTGGCTTAAAGTTTATCATTAAGGTTTTGAATTTGGATCAGTAACAACTTTATCTAAAAACAGTTAACACTATAATTTTCTAATTCAAATTTAGCTGATCACCAAATCATTGTTAATATTTTCACAAGGGGCTTTGTTGAGCGCAGAAATAATATGGTAATCAAGGAAACAATGCCAACACAAAGCAAGCAACACACATATTGAGATGAGCGTAAAACATATATACAATGGGTAAAAATATGGGATAATGTATTAGATGGGAAAACAAAAAGGAATAAACAAAGAGGCAACAGTATCAAAATAAATTAGAATTTATTGGGGCAAAAGCTATAAAAACATACGGAAAGGTTAGTAAAAAAATCAAATGAGAGAACTCAAAAAGCTTCTAAAGGACCTCAACTTGGCAATTGCCAAAATCAAAGACATTGACCGCAAGGTCAAAGCAAAGGTGAATTCTACCTTCCTTGAAGGCAAGAAACTTGACAGGGTGACATCCAAGGCATTAAGGACCAAAACGCCTGACACATCAGAAAAAACAATCAAGCGCTTACTTGATATTCAGAAAAGGGTGGTTGAGGGGCTCCAGTTCAAGGCTTACAATCTTTCTGCGTCGTCTTTCTGGGTTGATGACCCGGAGATATATGCACATCTCAAGCCAGCAAAGCGCGTCAGGGCAGAGGACACCAAATTGCCTGCGCAACTGATTGCGCCAAGAATGGCCAAGATGGCGGAGGCTGCGGGCAAGGAAGAAATACAAGAAGGTAGCCTAAAAAACAAAATTAATAAATTATCAAAAATCTTACCTATTTTCTTAGAAAATGTAGACAGCAAACTCCAGCAAGTCCTGGTCCCCTTTGTCCTGGCCACCTTTTATGCAAATTATGCTACTCATGTGGCAAAGCAATTGTATCTGTCCCCCCCTGTTGTGCAGGAGCTGGAGGACTGTATCCACGGGTCCTTTCAGATGTTGTGGGAGGCGTTGACAGAACTTACACATGCCAAGGAGGCATCCTTGTAGGCAGTTACTGCCTACAAGGATGCCCAACTGGTCCGCCTGGACCCAGTATCCCTCAGTGGAGTTTACTGTGTAAACTCTATTCAGTTTGTTTGGGACGTCCTGGCAACGCTCCCATTCAAGAATGTACTGGAGATGGGCTGGGCTCATGCGGCTGCTTGCTTCTGCTTTCCGGTGGAGCACACCATATCTTGCCTGTTGGAGAACTTTGGGTGCGCGGTGGGCAAATTGGCTGTTGCAGACGCAACAGCCGTAAAGAAGACCAAGATACTCCTGGCAGACTTTGGGTTGGCCGGGAGTGCCAACAAGAAGGGGCTCCCTGCAGTCATGGAGCTGACCTTTGCAAAGACCAGGCATGACAAGAAGATCAGTGTGGTCTATAATAAACTGTGTGAGTTCACAGAAGCCTTTGCTGGGCAAAGGCTTCATCTGGTTGTTTACCTGGGGTTCCTATTCTACTTTGGGATGGGTGTGTCTGTAGAGGACCTGGACGGGGTCCTTCTGGGAATTGACAAGGCCCGGCTTGCACTTGACGGGAAGAAGGTCCCCCCTGGATACAACTCGGTGGACCATGTAATCCAAGACGCCCTGGTCCTGGCTGGTATCTACGGTTTGCAGCCCCGCCTGAAAAGCTGCTGCTTCACTCCTACCTGACCCTACTTCCCTTCACCAGCAGGAGGGAGTATTTCAATACTGGTGTATCCACTGTCCACAGTGTGGTGGTGGAGGTTGTGCGCCACCTCCATTGTGGGGTGGGTACATACCGCCAAACTCACTACAGGTGTTCTTAATAAATTCTCTTCTAATAGACATATTTATACTCTACAATATTTTTATTATAATTAATTTTTCAAATAATATTTTAGCAGACAAGATTTGCAAAATATATTGCGGAAATGGATTTCAAAAAAGTATAAAATTATATGTTAATAAAATAAATTCTAACTTGTACATTTTACGTTTAATTTTTTTTAAATTAATTTTTACATTTATTTGACCAAAGTGATTTAAATATTTTTGCGTAATCTAATACTGAGCGTTTGGGATTACCTCAGATGGCATAATAAAATAATATATAATAAAATAAATAAAATACTTACATCTATTGATGGATCTTCTGAATGTGATTATGGGCATAGAAACATCCAAATATAAAATAATAATTAATAAATCTTGAATAGTAAATTAGAGAATATATAAAATTCAGACAAGCTAAGCCTTTAATTGATTGGCTGTTTGGCTAGGCACGCGGGGATGAACAAATCAGTGTGGCCATAGAATTTGGCCACAGTCTCAGCTGGGAGGGTTTGGATCCCGGCCTGCAGCAAATTAAAGAGGTCCTCAGTCCCAGTTGGGGTTCCTCGCTTGACAACTTGCTTGAGCCACCCAAAGACTTCCTCAATGGGATTTAGGAAGGGCAAATAGGCAGGGAGGAAGAGAAGGCGCATATTTGCTGTGGCCAATTGCTGGGGGCCCACTGCAATGCTTGTGTCAATCATTGGGAATTCCTTGAGAATATCAGCCACTTTGTGGAGACCAACGTTGTCCAACACAAATACGTTGGTGAAGCCTGGGCTTGTGTGCCTCAGGTGCTCCTGGACCAATCGGAGAAATTATAGGAAGGTCTGGCTATTGTGGGAGCCTAGTATCATTTGGTAGAGCTTGACCCCCTTTGGACTGAGGAGAGCCACCATTGAATAGGCTGTGGCGCGGACTGCAGCACGCCAAGCTGCCCCGTCATTGGAGCCTCTGGGGACATACCCATACTCATTGTGCATCAACAAGGCAAATGCTGATTTGCTGATATAATAGAATTTCACAGTCCCCTTGGCTTTGAGGGCAGTGTACGCCTCAGCGTAATTTTTCTGGGTCTGATATTGGCTGGGCTGTTCCAATTGTATGGGGATACCCCAAGTTTTTTCCAGGAAAATTGCATTCCCTTCACCAGATGGTAGTAAAAGGAAAATGAGGCCTCAATCCCAAAAGTAGATTTAACCATGGCCTGTATATTTGCCAGTTCAAGATGGCAGTCCTGGGTTATCCACTGGTGGATTGCCCATTTGTGCTCCTTGGTGAGCATGGTTGACACATGCAAGTATTTCTCCGCAGCAAGGACACAACCAGTATTGATGAATTTATGGAAGGTCTTCAAGGCGTACTTGGGATCCACTCCAACAATGGCTGCAGCTGCCTTGTAGTCACCCAATTCCTGCATTAGCTTAAGCAGGATGATGCATTTGATGTCAGGGATGCACTTCTGGGAAGGCTTTGTAGGTTCAGATAAGCCAGGATTCTGATTGATGAAAGGCTTACAAGGCATGGGCACCTTGTTGTAGAAGGCTGCAACCTTTTTTAACACCAGCTGTCCCTCATTGGTTTGGTAGAACTGGGGCTCCTTGTCATCCTCATGATTGCCATCACTGATGTAGGGCTCATAGCTAGTATCAAGTACATGCTTCACCTTCTCCAGCATGGCTGACGGGACTGACTCTTGCCGGTACACAACGTCAAACACATACAAAGTAAGTTCTACCTCCTTGTTTCTAACCATTTTGGTAGTGGTGACCTTGGTTGGCTTCCGGGTCAGCTTTGGGACCTGAGGGTTTATGCTTTGCACCCTAGCAGCTTGTGCTCCTTGAACCGGCTGTGTCAGTGCAGCGTCACTATGGAACTCTCCTCTCCTGTCTCCTCCTTGAGTAGGCCCTTGTGTTGTACTAACTCTATTCTTTGACCCACGGGGGCAACTGCAACTGCAGCGCACAACAGGTGCAATGGTAGTCTGTTGTTGTGTTCCTTTCATTTTAAAATTTAATAAATATTAAATAAAACTTAATTAAGTCACTCCCTATTTTTAATTTTTTCTTTTATCTGTTTATGGATATTTGATTAATATTTTTCCCACCCAGTATCCCAATTATAGATTTTTTATTTCTTAGTTAGTTGTTTTTGGTTTTACAACGCCCATTTTAGAATACTCAAAAAAAATCCTCCTGCTTTCCTAGATTTTACTGCCAAATTCAAACACCCAACACAATATTTTTAATCTTATGTTTCAGATCTTGTGTCTTATTTTAGATACCTTGGTATCATTCATGATTACAATCCATTGCACACATTGTGTGAGTGATTTTTTTTACATATTGAGTTACTATTGTGTTTTGTTTTTGGATTGAGTTTTGACACACCTTGCTTGGGTGTATTTTGTCACCAATTCACATAGTAAAAATATGTACACTGAAAGTCAACTCACACCATTTTGTTTGTGAATCAATGTATTTTGGATTATATTTTGAATGGTTTTGCTTTGCGTGTGAGCCTTTTGTTGCTGTGTTAACCCATTTCCCCATTAACGCCAATAAACCCTGTTAACAGAGTATATATTTTAACCTGGGAGTTGGATTTTGTTTAAATCTGAAATCATTTTGTTTAAATCTGAAGAATTTTTGCCTGTTGCCATAGCTTTTAAAACTACTGTATAAAAATAGTTTTAAAAAAATTAAACGTAAAATGTGCAAGTTAGAATTTTTTATTAACATATAATTTTATGCTTTTATGAAAACTGTTTCTGCAATATATATTGCAAAACTGGGTTGCTGAAATAAAAATTATAAAAATTTATTATAATAAAAATACTATTAATTGTTATAAAATTTATTGGAATCATATTTTTATTGTGTGCGCCTGTAGTGGGCTCTTTGGTATGTACCCACCCCGCGATGGAGGTGGCGCACAACCTCCACTGCCACACCGTGAACAGTGGATACACCCTTATTGAAATACTCCCTCCTGCTGATGAAAGGCAGTAGGGTCAGGTGCAAATGGAGGAGCAGCTTTTCTGGCAGGGCTGCAAACCTGTAGATACCAGCCAGGACCAGGGCATCTTGGATTACATGGTCCACCGAGTCGTATCCAGGGGGGACCTTCTTCCCGTCGAGTGCAAGCCAGGCCTTGTCAATTCCCAGAAGGACCCCGTCCAGGTCCTCTACAGACACACCCATCCCAAAGTAGAATAGGAACCCCAGGTAAACAACCAGATGAAGCCTCTTCCCAGCAAAGGTTTCTGTGAACTCACACAATTTATTATAGACTGCACTGATCTTCTTGTCATGCCTGGTCTTTGCAAAGGTCAGCTCCATGGCTGCAGGGAGCCCCGTCTTGTTGGCACTCCAGGCCAACCCAAAGTTGTCAAGGATTATTTTTGTCTTCTTGATAGCTGTTGCATCTGCAACAGCCAATTTGCCCACCACGCGCTCAAAGTTCTCCAATAGGTAAAAAATTGTGTGCTCCAAGGGGTAGCAGAAGCAAGCAGCCAATGAGGCCGGCCCATCTCCTGTACATTCTTGAATGGGAGTGTGGTGATCCACATGTGTGCGGTTTGTAGGCAAGGGTGAATTTGGCTTCAAATAAAGATAATATGCTAAAGAATGACAATGTGTGGTCAGATAGCAACATTGTAAACTAGTAGGTAACATAGAGCTGCTAGGGGTAAGTGAGGTAAGCCTAGTAGGTAACGTGGTCTACTGGGAGAAGTGAGGCAACCCTAGTAGGTAACATGGTCTACTAGGGTAAGTCAGGGGAGCCTAGTAGGTAACATGGTCTACTAGGGTAAGTAAGGCCTAGCTGGTAGGTAACAAAGGACTACCAGGGGCAGTTGTTGCCTCCACCCAGCAGAAGATGTTGGCTGCTTTGGGCTATAGTACTCCACCTAGCAGGGTGGAGACTGAAATAGCAAGCAGGGAACTTTGTCTGTCTGGGGGGAGAGTAAGTTTGGACCCCTGGCAGGTAATGCGGGCTGCCAGGGAGGGGAAGAGCTCTGAGGGCTCAACATACCCTAATACGCTTGCGGGAGGTCTGTGAGCAAGCACCCTGCCTAACAGACTGGCAGGGTGTCCTTGTTTATGCCTCTATGGGAGCTTTGGGGAAACCCAAAGTGAGCATTTGAGGGTATAGTCATGCTCAGAGGTGTCACCAAGATGGCTTGCTTGGGGAAGCAAGCTGCAGAACTTGGTGTGATCAGGCCTCTGGGAAGTGGAGCTGATTACTCTGCAACTGAAAGCCCAGACTTCATCACCTGGGTGAGTAGAGACAACACATAGACATAGATTTATGGTTGAATGGCCTAAGTGGATTGCCACTTGCAAGGGCCCAGTCAAACGCCAGTTCAATGTATTCTCATGCCTGGGTCTACGAGTTCTGGTAACGGGGGCTGAGATAAAGAACTGAGGTGGTTCATGGAATTAGCAGAGAAAACTAGCAAGAGGGAAAGTTTGGTCACAGTGAAGGCTAGTTGATGAACTGTTAATTCATATTGAATGGAATGGACCAATATGGTTCAGTGTGTTAAAGGAACAAATGAAGTTCCTAGTGTGGAACTGGTTAAGGATAAGCAGAAGGACAAAAAGACAGGATGAAGGACTAGCAGATCATGGGGTAGGATGGTCAAAGGACCAGAAGTTGGTGCTGAAGAACTGAAGAGCTGAGAGGTTGACCTAGCTGGACTGAATACAGAGGCTGGAAGAGCTGGTTTAGTGACTTTTGAGAAGAAATTTGGATATAAAGAAGCAGTTAAAGAATGATTGAATACTGCCTGATTATGATTAAAAAGGATTAAAAATCATATATAGAAAAAGAAAGAGGAGGAAAAATAACCTATAGTTCATTAGAACTATATGTTATTTTTAGGGAAAAGGTTAAAGAGTAAAAGGACCAGAAAGAAGCTAGAAGAAGAATGGAGAAACTGTGAGAGCAAAAGAGCAAATTTTGCCAAGAACAACTAGGGGAGCAAAAGGATGAGCAACAGGCAGGTTCAAAGATGCAAAACGTTGATGGAAACACGGAGAAACGTTGAAAAATTGAAGGATCAAAAATTGCCTAAGTAAAACATATGTGGAAGCGCTCAAGGTTTGCCGGGGAAACGTGACGGGAATTACAGCGAAACCGTTCAAAACGCGGAGCAGTGGTTTACCTGGAGCAGGACAGCTTGGAGTTTGAACCAGGGTCAGGAACAGGTCATCTGGATAAACTGTTTTGGCAAAACTGTTGAAGCAAGGTGTTTGATTGGCTGCAACCTGGAGCCTACTTAATCAGGTTTTTAATGGCTTTAACTTGAGAGTTAAAGCCTAAAAAATGGGGAGCAGAAGCGGAAAATTCAGGGCTTTCATTGGCTGAAGTAAGTTTGAAAGTTTAATATATTATAGAAGAAGAAAAACAGGATAGTTTAAGCTTTAAAGAACCAGAGTTCTAAGAGAGGATTTTGGGTCTGAAACAAGGGGCTATAAAAGGGAGAGCTATCTGAGACTCTTCAAGGACTGGATCAAGTGGATTACAAAGGCCACCAAAGCTACAGAAGAAGCAGGAGACCAAGGATAGAAATCCAGAGCCAAGTCAGACCACAGGAGCTTAAGATTAAGACAACAGAGCCCATGATCAAAGTGCCGGAGCCCAAGACCAGAGCAAAGGAGCCCAAGATCAACAAGCAGGAGTCAAAGACCAAGTACAAGGAGTCCAAGATATTGTTAAAGGACTCCAAGTTTTGGCACAAACCCTTTC
The DNA here is from genome assembly GCA_014839935.2 of Entomophthora muscae. NCBI lineage: Eukaryota > Fungi > Entomophthoromycota > Entomophthoromycetes > Entomophthorales > Entomophthoraceae > Entomophthora > Entomophthora muscae. The sequence continues at coordinate 102,853 of QTSX02005173.1, forward strand.
TTATTCCCTACCCAAAGGCAATATCTCAGAAGGTTTCTAAGGGGATCTTCCTTCTGACAGAGAATAAAGCACCTATTACAACCCCTATCTGATTTTCCCGTGTGAAAAGAGTATATAAGTCTCATGAGTCAATTGCACCATATTTTCTATCCTAGCCCAGGGGATGAGGAATAATACCGCCTAGGGTGCAGGAAGTTTGCCTCTGGTAAATCTGCCCAGGAGGAGTGGGAGAAGGTGACCAGGCATTTGGAGATGTCAAATAGAGGAAGAGAGTTCATTGGAGAAGAGTTTGCAAGACTACTCCAGGATTGGTATTGGCCTACAGGCGGGCTGGCGCCTGCTGAAGTCCAGGTATATGGTGGAGACGCTTGCTTGGTGATTGGAAAGGTACTGGAGGAGTTTGCCCTTATGCAAGCCAAGTATAAGCTTCTCACCAACCCTTCACCCCTGTTGGAGAATGACGACTCCTCCAAGTTGGTCCCTGGCTACGACCCAGGACACACTATGGGGACTGGTGACCAGGAACCCCACAGGGAGCGTTGCCAGAACGTCCCAAACAAGCTCAATGGAGTTTACACAGTAAACTCCACTGAGGAATACTGGGTCCAGGCAGACCAGTTGGGCATCCTTGTAGGCAGTAACTGCCCACTTGGATGCCCCCTTGGCATGTGTAAGTTCTGCCAATGCCTCCTGCAACATTGGAAAGGACCCATAGATATGGTCTTCCAGCTCCAGCACAACAGGGGGGGACAGAAACAATTGCTTTGCCACATGAGTGGCATAATTTGCATAAAAGGTGGCTGGGACAAAGGGGACCAGGACTTGGCAGAGTTTGCCGTCTACATTTTCTAAGAAAAAGGTAAGTTTTTTTGAAAATTTATTAATTTTGTTTTTTAGGCTACCTTTTTGTGTTTCTTCCTTGCCTGCAGCCTTGGCTGGCTTGGTCATTCTTGGCGCAATCAATTGCGCAGGCAATTTGGTATCCTCTGCCCTGGCACGCTTGGCGGGTTTGAGATGTTCATACATCTCTGGGTCATCAACCCAGATGGACGGCAAAGAAAGATTGTATGCCTTAAATTGCAGGCCCTCCACCACCGTCTTCTGGATGTTGAGAAGACGCTCAATGGTCTTCTCTGAGGTGTCTGGAATTTTTGACATTAGTGCCTTTATGGACACCTTGTCAATTTTGTCCCCAGTGAGGATGGCATACTTCACTTTGGCTTTGACCTTGCAGTGAATGCCCTTTATTTTGGCAATTGCCAAGTCAAGATCCTTCAGAAGCTTCTCCAATTCTCTTATTAATTTTTTACTAACCTTTCTATATGTTTTTATAGCTTTTGCCCCAATAAATTCTGTATTATTTTGATACTGTTGCCTCTTTGTTATTCCTTTTTGTTTTCCCATCTACTACATTATCCCATCTTTTTACCCATTTTGTATATGTTTTACGCTCATCTCAATATGTGTTGTTTGCTTTGTGTTGGCATTGTTTCCTTGATTACCTTATTATTTTTGGCGCTTGACATAGACCCTTGTGAAAATATTAACATCAATTTGGTGGTCAGCTAAATTTGAATTAGAAAATTATAGTGTTAACCGTTTTTATATAAAGTTGTTACTGATCCAAATTCAAAACCTTAATGATAAACTTTAAGCCAATCAGGAGCCAAGTGATAAAGTGATTGTTGTGACATAAAGGGTCATTCAATAATTCTTTGATGCATGTGCGCTAATTAATATGATTGGCTGGATGTTTTGTTATTGTACGCCATTGCCGCTATGGCAAGTTGTTGGTGGCTAGTGCTAACCCAGCAGCTGATTGGGCACTAGTCCACCAACAACTTGCCACAGCGGCAATGGCGTGCAATGGCAAAACATCCAGCCAATCATATTAATTAGCGCACATGCATCAAAGAATTATTGAATGACCCTTTATGTCACAACAATCACTTTAACACTTGGCTCCTGATTGGCTTGAAGTTTATCATTAAGGTTTTGAATGTGGATCAGTAACAATTTTATCTAAAAACAGTTAACACTATAATTTTCTAATTCAAATTTAGCTGATCACCAGATTGTTGTTAATATTTTCACAAGGGCTATGTTTAAGTGCTAAAAATAACTGTGTTCTGGATCTAGATACACAACATAGTAAATATATGATTTTATAGAAAAAAGCTAAACATAAAGAATAAAATCAACTATAAACAAAGAGAACATAAACAATTGAAATTCAAAAAAAAGATAATATAAAAAGAAAATTTTTAGTGACAGGGGTTTATTGGGGCGGGGGAGAGTTATGCCTAGGAGGCAGAATAACGCGGGAAGGAAGATATAGAGGCGGTGCTGGCCTGGGGGTCTGGGATTAGGTGGGTTGGGCTTGCAGGTTAGGGGTGTTGGTGGCAGGGGTGGAGGCAGGAGGATTTTGTGTGATGGCCTCCAGATAACGCTTGTCATATTCCTTGTCCAACATTGGCTAGATGGGCTGGTAAGTGGCAGTTGCCTGAGGTGGAAGTTGCATATCCTTACGTGATTGGTTGCCCATGTTCACATGGAAAACCATTTGCACAAACAAGTTAGCCACCATCTGGCGGCCAAAGATAAAATTGTGGTCAAGGACCCCAAGATAGAGGTTGTTGAAAGCCTGAGGATGGTGCTCCCGTAATGTGGATACCATGTTGAAGAAGATAACATCAGACAGATGGACGTCTGTATGGCCGGCGGGGTAGACTGAGGCCTGGTGCCCGCGTTCCTGTATGGCCTCAAGGGTGGTGGAGCTACCCTCCATCTGGTGGCTCAAGAAAACCTGGTACTTGGAATTTGAGCCATCCCAGGAGTCAAGTAATCCACTGAGGATGTGGCTATATGAGTAGCCATCAATGAAATCTGGGTCTGTCTGATAGTAGACAAAACCCTTGGCTGAAACAGCCAGAAATGCACCAATGAACATCCCCTTCTTGACCTTCTTCCTTCTATTCTTGGCATTGGCTTTTCCTTGCTCGCCAAAATCATCAAAAGCTATTGATAGCTTGTAATAAGAGATGAACATGACATCATCAGTTAGACTAGTCAGGCATCAGACCAGGGTTGATTTGATGACGGTGTCATACAGGGAATCCTCAGTGCCATCCCATTGGTTACCGGCAAAATTGGTAAGAACCCGTATGGAAGCCACCTTCCCATATATCCAGAGCTGCACCATGCGCTTGGAGACCCATATGTTATGGTGCGCAAGCTGTTTGCAGACCTGGATCAAGGGAAGCTTGGGATCCTGCTGGAAGAGGTCAAGCATTATTGGGTATGTCTCATTGATTTGGGACTTGGGGCCTTCTTTGGCTTCTTGGCTGTCCCAATCAGATTTCCCTTATTCATCAGGTTGTTGAATTCCCGCATGACAGTAGCCCAGGGGAATTGCTACTGGGCAGCAATCTGTTCTCAGGACAGACCCTGTAGATTCAGTGCCACAATTTCCTGAAGAATTTGGGAAGTGATGATTTGTTGCTTGGGGCTCTGGGCCGTGGGATCTGAAGCCTGATTGGCTGTAGGGGGGCAGGTTGGCTGGTGGCAGGAAGTTGCTCCAAATCAAGGTTGCCATTCTGATTGATTGGTCAGTGGGCAGCTTGTGCGGGGGTAGGTATGGGAGCAGGGGCAGAGCTAGACACTAAGTGACTCTCAAACAAGTCAAAGCCATATGGGTTGGGGGTCAGTAACAGGTCAGCTTCCTTGTTACCTGCCTCAAAGGCTTGGGTGTAAACAGGTGCCTCCACGTTCTGAGCCTTGCCTTCATTGAAGCTGGCTTGGCTGCTTGTGCCGTTGAAGATGTTGCTAGTAAAAACCATTATAAAAAACCTAGGATAAAATCACTAAAAGTAGAAGTTTAAAATTTTATGATTTATTTTTATTGTAATCTTGAGCCTGTATTTGGAAGGTTCTCAAAACCTTTTCATAAAAATCTGGAGACATGAAAATGGATAAAATGCCTCTGTTCCAAATTGGATAGCTGTTGATTGGCTGTTAAACTGTTATTTTTCTATTTCAGGCTTCTCATACTACACATCTTGTGTGAGTTCATTTTGTTTTGTGCTTGCGTAATCTTGCTTCTAGATTGCTCAAGTTTTGTTTTGTTTTAGTTCTTCTGTTGGTGCCTCACATGAATCCTGATTGGATTATAATATACTCTGGAACAGCATCCATCCATTTCACTTGTTGTGTCAGTTCATTTTGTTTGTGGTTTGAACTACACTGCTTGATTTTTGATATAATTTTGTATAATGGCTAGTGAAATTTCATTTTTTGTTTGACAGTCCATTTATTGACTGAAATTTTATAAATTAATTGACTCCTGAATCTTGCGCAACTTGGATTTTGTTTAAATCTTAAATCATTTTGTTTAAATCTGAGGTATTTTTGGTTATTGCCATAGCTTTTAAAACTACTGTAAACTCTTTTAACAGGGATTTTTGGCGTTAATGGGCAAAATGAGTCAACACAGCAAAGAAGTGCTCACGCGCAAAGCAAAAATATTCAAAATACAATCCAAAATACATTGATTCACAAACAAAATGGTGTGAGTTGACTTTCAGTGTACATATGTTTACTATGTGAATTGGTGACAAAATACACCCAAGCAAGTTGAGTCAAAACTCAATCCAAAAACAAAACACAATATCAACTCATTATGTAAACAAAATCACTCACACAATGTGTGCAATAAAATTGTAATCATGAATGATACCAAGGAATCTAAAATAAGACACAAGATCTGAAACATAAATTTTGAAAATATTGTGTTGGGTGCTTAATTTGGCATAAAATCTGGGAAAATGGGTGGAAATTATTTTGAATATTCTAAAATGGGCATTGTAAAATAGAAACAACTAAATAAGAAATAAAAAATCTATAATTGGGATATTGGGTGGGGAAAACTCTAATTAAATATCCATATTCAGATAAAAGCAAAAAATAAAATTAGGGAGTAACTTAATTGAAATTTATTTAATATTTTATTAGATTTTAAAAAGGAAGAAACACAACACCAGAGTACCAATACACCTGTTGTGCGCCGCAGTTGTGGTTGCCCTCGCAGGTCAAAGAATGGAGTTAGTGCAACCCAGATGCCTACTCAAGGAGGAGACAGGAGAGGAAAGTTCTATAGTGACGCTGTACTGACACATCCAGTTCAAGGAGCACAAGCTGCTAGGGTGCAGAGCATCAACCCTTGGGTCCCAAGCTGACCCAAAAGCCCACCAAGGTCACAACTGCAAAGAAAGTTAGAAACAAGGAGGTAGAACTTACTTTGTATGTGTTTGACGTTGTCTACCAGCAAGAGTTGGTCCTGTCATCCATGCTAGAGAAGGTGATGTTGCAACCAAGCTTCCAGACTTGCCTGCTAACGTATCTTACAATACACAGGGGGCGCTCAATGAGTCACCCTTCAACGTATCTAACGTTATGGATTAATCTGATGGCAATATCAAATGGCAGTTACTTCATCCTGATTAGGAGTGTTGTCAATTCAACTTGCTGATTCCTGCACAAGTTATTCCTTGGCTCCAAACCTTACATGGAACTTCCCACTATGCCACCCCCTTGTGGCCTTGTGGATTTCCCCATATAGTATATTAATCACAATATTCTACAATAAACAATACCTTATTCTTATTATTCTGTCCTTTCTATTGGACTGTTGTCTTCCCCAATTCCAAATACTGAATCCACATTGGTTCAGTTGCAATAGTGGTAGCAGCAGTAGGTTATTGACCTACCTAAAACAAAATTCCCCCAAGAAAGGACAGAGTACGGGCCATATGGCTACTCCCCAACAAGAGACCTTCCTGCCAATCCCCAAGGGGGACATCCCTGACGGGTACATCATCTATCAAGACCAGTTAGTTCTCATCAGCGTGCACAATTGGCTCCGCCTTGGGCAGCGTGACGCCACGTCATCCCGCCCCAGTCAGATCTGTCCCAACGCATGCTCAACCTTCAGCTAGAATCCTTTGCTGGTGGCGTTGAGGGGGCTGACATTGTCAGTTGGCTCCAGTCTACTGAAACCTGCCTTCCCATCTTCCAGGTTCCTGAGACCATGTGGGTTGCCACTGTGTCTGGTTGCCTCACAGTACCTGTTGCTGTGTGGTTCACCAACTGGGCCAGCCAGGGACTTGACGTTACCTGGGCGGCATTCCAAGACGCTGCCAAGTCCCGTTACAGTGAAACCTTCTCCCCCATTATCATGGGAACTTCTCTTCTAGCAATCAAGAAAACTGGTTCCGTTCCTGAGTACCTTGCCGCCTGGCAACAAGCTCTTGCTGCCGCCCCTGAAGCTGTGACCAACAGAAATGCAATGTTACTCACTCTCATTGTCAATAGGTTAAAACCCTATATCTGCAAGTGGGTCCTTGTAGGTTGCTGTACCTCCATTGATGACTGCTATAAAGCCATTGTGGAGGCTAACAACCAGGCCTCAATGGGCTTCTGCCGTGCCAGTGATGCCCCATCCCAACCACATACAACACCTGGCAACAGCCACAATCAAGTAGGCTAACGCCAACCACATCAGCAGGATAATGGGACTAAACGCCCCTGCAAGGGGGGAGCTTCAGCTAGCGCAGATCAAGGATCAGGGAAAAGCCTGAGTGTTGTAGCAACAAGAGGCCTTACAACCCCACCTGACCCATCCTCTCAATCCCTGCTTGCCAAGAACCCCTGTGACTACATGTTCATAAAGTTGAAACCCTGGACGTCTTTCAAGTCCACAGTGACAACCCCGTATTACAAGCAAGCCATTCATCAAATAAAGTAACACACTTGTCCTATCCCTTCTGTTTCCGTGGGAACACCCACAAATTACTGGTAGATACTGGGGCCAACCACACTATGGTGGACCAGGCGTTCACAGACTCTCAGCAATTAGACCAAGTGCCCAGCAGGTTCAAAGCAGTACAAGTAGCTGACTCCTGCAGAGTGGCCATCACCCACAAGACGGTACCCTTCTCTGTGAGAATGTGGAGTATCCAAGTTAAGATCTCTGGGCCAATCATGGCAGGACTCAGCCACAATGTAATTGCTGGCCTCAACTGGCTTTGGCACAACCGTCCCTACATCAATTGGGATACCTCTGTCATCACCCTCAACAGAAATGGGGTGGGGTTCCAGATTTACCCTGTGGAAATGAGCAAGTTACTCCATGATACTGTGTTTGTCAGAATAACAGAGACAGGCTCATATGATTTTAAGGGGGGAAACTAGACTTCAACCAATACTCAGTCAAAGTTATCTGTGCTGAACCACCAGCGGTCCCTCCCTTGACCTTTTCACCATCACCAGCGCTTGCAGCACTCCTTGAGGAGTACAAGGACGTATTCAGTGAGACACTTGAACAACTACCTCCTTCCCAGGAGATCCAGTACGCTGTACAACTTCAAGGATTGTTACCTAAAGCATAACCATTATACCGTCTCACACCAAAGGAAGATGAAACCCTCTGCCAGCACCTTGTGGACGTGCTTGATAAGGGCTTCATTTTCCCCTTGCTCTCTCTATACAGGGCGGCTGTCTTCTTTGTAGCCAAGAAGGATGGGTACCTTTGCCTGGTCACAGACTACCGCGCCCTAAATGAGGTGACAGTTAAGAACAAGTACCCCCTGCTGCTGATTGACGGCCTGTTTGATACACTCCCAGGTGCAAAGGTCTTTAGCAAGATTGATCTCACTGCTGGGTACAACCAGGTCTGCATTGCACCAGGGAATGAGGCAAAAACTGCCTTCTGCACACGCTATGGTTGTTTGAGTGTCATGTCATGAGCTTTGGAATGACCAACGCTCCCTCCACCTTTGCCATGTTGATGAACAAAGCATTTGAGGAACTTATTGGGAAATGTGTGGTTGTGTACCTTGACAACATTATTGTCTTCAGTCAAGATCAAACCACCCACCTCCAGCACCTCTGTGCTGTCCTTGACACCCTTTGGAAACCCCAGCTAAAAGCTAAACCTTCCAAATGCAAGTTCCTTAAGTCAGAGCTGTTATTCCTTGGGCACACCATCTCTGCCCAAGGGATAAAGCCCAACCCTTCCAAAATCAAGGCAATCACCAGCATGCCGCCCCCCACTGATGTGGGCCAGGTGCAGACATTCTTGGGCATGGTTGCCTATGTGTGCAAGTTCATTCCCAATTGCAGGGAACTAATTGCACCTCTCACTGAGCTCCTCAATACCAAGCAGCGCTTCCATTGGTCCCCGTCAGAGATTGAGCCTTCAAGACGTTGAAGCAAAGGCTCACAACAGCACCAGCACTGCAGTTCCCTAATGGAAACTGTCAGTACAAACTCAAGACTGATGCCTCCAACAGAGCCATAAGGGGTGTGCTAAGGGTAGAAACTGAAAATGGCGTCTTCCTCTCTGTAGCATATGAGTCCAGGAAACTTACTGACTCAGAACAACACTACCTCATCCATTATAAAGAATTGGCAGCCGTTGTACACTGCGTTGAGAAGTGGCACTGTTAACTGGAAGGTGCTACCTTCCCACCCCACGTTCCCACAGACCACAAGTCACTTCAGTATCTCAACACACAGTCCCACTTGACACGCTGCCAAGCAGGATGGGTTAAGCACCTATCCCCTTACCAGTTGCGCATTGAGTACAAGCCTGGGAAGGAACTTTTCACAGCTGATGCCCTTTTGCAACTCTATGTAGCGTCCATCACTGGGGACAATGGTTTGGATCCAGATTGGCCCATGCTCTACCTCTGCCCTGAGGCAACTTGTTACAAGGGCCTTAACTTGGTAACCATCTCCAAGTTGAAGGACAACAAAAGTCAGTTCACCACCAATGCTGGTAACGTCTGCTGTTGGGCAGAGACAGGTGAAAAGACGCCTTACATTCCCACCACGCAACAAGGGGACATAATATTGCACTACCACCAAACCCTGGGTCACATCAAAGGGCGCAACCTCTTCAAGATCATGAAACATAAGATTTGGTGGCTGTGCATGTGCCAAAACATCATGGACCTCCTCAAGACATGTGTGTTATGTGAAAATAACACGTCTAAGCCTGCACCCCCAAGTCTGTCCTGCCTATCAAGGCCATGGAACCCTTTGAGCAGTGGGCTCTTGACATTGTGGGGCCACTCCCCAAAGACAGACTTGGAAAGAAGTACATCATCACAGCAACAACTACTTCACTTGCTGGCCAGTGGCCTGGGCAACAATCAACCACACTGCCACCACCATTATCCGCATTATTGGCAAGGAAATTGTGGCCTGCTTTGGGCGACCCAAACGTCTCATCACAGATGGCAGTCCCAAACTTGTTGGGCATGTCATGAAGGCATACTGCGTCAATAACGTGCTCCAACGTATAGTTACAACCCCCTACCATCCTCAAGCCAATGGATACATGGAATGGTTAAATGGCTCACTGGTTCAATTGATTGCCAAGCTCTCAAAAGAGCACCCTAACACCACATAGACTGAACACCTGCCCACTGCTCTACTTATCCTGTGAGCAAGAATCAACAGGGGCACAGGGTTTAGTCCCAGTACCCTGGCCTTTGGAACACCTGACTGTCTGACCGGGGTGGAACAGGGAAAGCTACAGTCCAAGGTTCCCAACAAGCCTCCCCTGGTGACAACTCCATCCCTAGACCAATGGCGTGAAAAAGCCTGGGAAAATAAACACAAGTGGATTGCAGGAGGGACAAAGCACCTCAAAGCTAGATACGCCATAGATGACCCTGTCTACATACTCAATCCCAATTCTGCCAAGTTGGAACTCAACCACCTAGGGCCCTTTAAGATAGCTGCAGTCTATGACAATCACACCTACCAACTTGAAGATGCCCAAGGAAACACCAAGAAGCTTCACCATGATTGCTTGCGCCCCTGCTGCGCCATCCCTACACAAAAGTTGTTTGTGCAGACCTTTCCAGACCTTCTGCAGACTCCAGTCCTGGTTTCTGACAACAAGCAGGGGGCAAGGGGGTGTTGCAACCAAGCTTCCAGACTTGCCTGCTAACGTATCTTACAATACACAGGGGGCGCTCAATGAGCCGCCCCTCAACATATCTAATGTTATGGATTGATCTGATGGCAATATCAAATGGTGGGTGCTTCATTCTAATTAGGAGCATTACCCATTTAACTTGCTGATTCCTGCACAAGTTATTCCTTGGCACCAAAACTTACATGGAACTTCCCACTATGCCACCCCCTTGTGGCCTTGTGGATTTCCCCATATAGTATATTAATCACAATATTCTACAATAAACAATACCTTATTCTTATTATTCTGTCCTTTCTATTGGACTGTTGTCTTCCCCAATTCCAAATACTGAATGCTCATTGGTTCAGTTGCAACAGTGAAGCCTTTACTTGATACTAGCTACAAGCCCTACAACAGTGATGGCAATCCGGAAGAGGACAAGGAGCCTGATTTCTACCAAACTGATGAGGGGCAGTTAGTGTTGAAGAAAGTTGCTGCGTTCTACACCAATGTACCCATGCCTTGCAAGCCTGTCACCAATCAGGATCCTATTTCAGCTACTCCCGCTAAGCCCGCCCAGAAGCACATCCCTGACATTAAATTCAAGATCTTGCTTAAGCTAATTTGTGAATTGGGCAATTACAAGGCGGCCGCGGCCCTTGTTGGAGTAGATCCCAAGTACGCCTCCAAGACCTTCAACAAGTTCATTAACACGGGTCAAGTCCTTGCTGTGGAGAAATCCATGTGTGTTTCCACCATGCTCACCAAGGAGCACTAATGGGCAATTTATCAGTGGATCACCCAGGACTGCCATCTTGAACTGGCAAATATACAGGTGATGGTCAAGTCCACTTTTGGGGTTGAGGCTTCCATTTCCTTTTACTACCATCTGCTGAAGGGGATGCGCTTTTCCTGGAAAAAGCTTGGGGTATCTCTGTACAATAGGAATAGCCCAACCAACATTGAGACCCAGAAAAATTACACAGAGGCGTACACTGCCCTCAAAGCCAAGGGGACGGTCAAATTTTACTATATGGATGAATCAACATTTGCCTTGTCAATGCGCAATGGGTATGGCTATGTCCCCAAAGGCTCCAATGACGGGATGGCTCAGCGTGCTGCAGTCCATGCCACAGCCTACTCAATGGTGGCTCTCCTTGGTTCAAAGGGGTCAAGCTCTACCAAATGATATTGGGTTCACATAACAGCAGGACCTTTCTATCATTTCTCTGATTGGTCCAGGAGCACCTGAGGCGCACAAGCCCTGGCTTCACCAATGTCATTGTGTTGGACAATGTTGGTCTCCACAAAGTGGCTGATATTCTTGAGGAATTCCCAATGATTGACACCAGAATTTCTGTGGGCCCCCAGCAATTGGCCACAGCAAATTTACGCCTTCTCTTCCTCCCAGCCTATTTGCCCTTCTTAAATCCCATTGAGGAAGCCTTTGGTGGCTCAAGCAAGTTGTCAAGCGAGGAACCCCAACTGGGACCGAGGACCTCTTTAATTTGCTTCAGGCCGGGATCCACACCCTCCCAGCTGAGACTGTGGCCAAATTCTATGGCCATGCTGATTTGTTCATCCCTGTTGCCTTGCCAAACAGCCAATCAATTAAAGGCTTAGCTTGTCTGACTTTTTTATATTCTCTAATTTACTATTCAAGATTTATTAATCATCATTTTATATTTAGATGTTTCAAAGCCCGCAATCACATTCAGCAGGACCATCAATGAAGGTTAGTAATTTATTTAATTATAATCATTTTTTATTGTGTCATCTAAGGGTATCCCAAACGCTTGATACTGGATTATGTGAACGCATTAATATCACTTTTGGCAAATAAATATAAAATTAAAATTAAAAAAGTTAAATGTAAATTGTACAAATTAGAAGTAGATTTTATTGAAATATATTATTATGCTTTTATTAAGACCTTCTCTGGGATATATTTTGCAAATCTTGTTTTCTTAAATAAAAATAAGAAAATTTATTTATAATATAAATAATATAAATTGTAATGAAATTTATTGGAAGAGAGAATTTATTAAGAGCGCCTGTAGTGAGTTCTTCTGTATGTACTCACACCAAAATGGAGGTGGTGCACATCCTCTACTGCCACGCTGTGGATGGTGCATACACCCTTATTAAAATATTCATAGCAGCTAGTAAAAGGGAGTAGGGTCAGGTGCAAATGGAGGAGCAGCTTTTCTGGCGGGGCTGCAAACCTGTAGATACCAGCCAGGACCAGGGCATCCTGGATGACGTGATCCACTGAGTCATACCCGGGGAACCTTCTTCCCATCTAGGGAGAGCCTGGCCTTGTTGATTCCTAGAAGGAACCCACCAAGATCCTCCACGCTGGTGCCCATTCAGAAGTAGAAGAGATACCCAAAGTAAACCACTAGATGAAGCCTTTGCCCAGCAAAGGCTTCCATAAATTCACATAATTTATTAAAAAACGCACTGATCTTCTTATCGTGCTTGGTCTTTGCAAAGGGCAGCTCCATGGCTGCAGGAACCTGTCTCATTAGCACTCCAGGCCAACCCAAAGTTGTCAAGGAGGATTTTTGTCTTCTTGCCAGGTGTTATGTCTGCAACAGCCAATTTTTCCACCGCGCACCCAAAGTTGTCCAGCATGTAAGAGTGTGTGTGCTCCAAGGAGTAGCAGAAGCAAGCAGCCGCATGGGCCTGGCCCATCTCCGGTACATTCTTGAATGGGAGCATTGCCAGGACGTCCCAAAAAAGCTCAATGGAGTTTATACAGTAAACTTCATTGAGGACCACCAGGTCAATGCAGACTAATTGGGCATCCTTGTAGGCAGTAACTGCCCACTCAGATGCCCCCTTGGCATGTGTAAGTTCAGCCAATGCCTCCTGCAACATTGGAAAGGACCTGTGGACCCTGTCTTTGAGCTCCTGCAAGACAGGGGGGACAGATAGAGGTGTTTTGCCATGTGAGTGGCAAAATTTGATAGAAGGTGGGCAGGACAAAAGGAACCAGGACTCGGCAGAGTTCACCATCAATGTTTTCTAAACAAAGGTATTTTTGAAATTTTTATTAATTTTATTTTTTTAGATTACCTTCACAAGTTTCCTCCTTGCCGGCGGCTTCAGCAGGCTTCATCATTCTCAGCGCAAGTAATTGTGCTGGCAATTCAGTGTCCACAGTTCTTGCGCTTTGCAGGTTTGAGATGTTCATATATCTCAGGGTTGTTGACCCAGATGGACAGCACGGAGAAGAAAAAGGACTTGAATTGAAGGCCTTCCACAATGTGCTTCTGGACATTTAAAAGCTGTTCAATTGTTGTTTTGGGGGGTGTCTGGCATCTTGGCCATGAGTGCCTTGGTGGACACCTTTTCAATTTTGTCCCCTGTAAGGACAGAAGCCTTGACTTTTGCCTTGACCTTGTGGTCAATGTCTTTGATTTTGGCAATTGCCAATTCAAGATCCTTCAGAAGCTTCTCCAATTCTCTCATTGATTTTTTACTAACCTTTTCATATTTTTTATAGCTTTTGCCCCAATAAATTCTGTATCATTTCAATACTGTTGCATCTTTGTTTATTCCTTTTTGTTTTCCCATCTACTACATTATCCCATCTTTTTACCCATTGTGTATATGTTTTACGCTCATCTCGATATGTGTTTTTTGCTTTGTGTTGGCATTGTTTCCTTGATTACCATATTATTTTTGGCGCTTGACATAGACCCTTGTGAAAATATTAACAACAATTTGGTAGTTGTTGAAATTTGAATTAAAAATTTATAAGTTAATTGTTTTTAGATAAAGTTATTATTGATCTAAATTCAAAACCTTAATGATAAAATTTAAGCCAATCAGGAGCCAAGTGATAAAGTGATTGTTGTGACATAAAGGGTCATTCAATAATTCTTTGGTGCATGTGCACCAATTAATATCATTAGCTGGATCTTTTTTCATTGTGTGCCATTGTTGCTGTGGCAAGTTGTTGGTGGACTAGTACTAACCCAGCAGCTGGTTGGGCACTAGTCCATCAACAACTTGCCATAGCAGCAATGGCGTACAATGGCAAAACATCCAGCCAATCATATTAATTAGCGCACATGCATCAAAGAATTATCAAATGACCCTTTATGTCACAACAATCACTTTATCACTCAGCTCCTGATTGGTTTAAAGTTTATCATTAAGGTTTTGAATTTGTATCAGTAACAACTTTATCTAAAAACAGTTAATCTATAATTTTCTAATTCAAATTTAGCTGATCAATAAATTGTTGTTAAATTTTTTCACAAGGGGCTATGTTTGGGTACTAAAAATAACTGTGTTCTGAATCTAGATATGCAGCATAGTAAATATATGATTTTATAGGAATAAGCTGAACATAAAGAATAAAACCAACTATAAACAAAGAGAACATGAACAATTAAAATTCTAAATAAAGATAATATAAATAGAAATGTTTGGCAACAGGGGGTTTATTGGGGCGGGGAAGAGTGATGCCTAGTAGGCAGAATAACGCAGGAAGAAAGACGTAGAGGAAGTGCTGGCCTGGGGGGTCTGGGATTGGGTGGTGGGGCTGGAAGGTGGGGGTAGCAGGGGTAGGGGTAGGGGTAGGAGGATTGTGTGTGATGGCCTCCAGATAACGCTTGTCATATTCTTGTCTGTCATTGGCTAGATGGGCTGGTAGGTGGCAGTTGCCTGAGGTGGAAGGCGCTTATCCTTACGTGATTGGTTGCCCAAGTTCACATGGAAAACCATTTGTGTAAACAAGTCAGACACCATCTGGCTGTCAGGAAGCCAGTCATAGGTAGAGGCATTGGGCGGCTTGGGGTGAGGTGCTGTTGAGCTGGCAGGTAGGGCCCACCATAGAATGGGTGCTAACTTGATAATATAAGATAAATATTGCCCGAGCAAGGACCAGGGTCCAGAGTTGGGGACCACAGAATCCACCAATCCTGTCAAAATAATATAGAGTACTCCAAACAGTTGGATAGAGGTGGTCTCGGCGGCAGCAGTGGGTTCCAAGGGGTGGTCTGGTCTTTGGGTTAATGACAGAGTCATGGGAATAAAGTACGCTGGTAGGTAGTTGTACTTGTCCTTGATTAATAAGGGTGGTATCTCAAATCTCTTTCATTCATGTCCTATGTATTTGGTACTTCTAGTCCTTGCCAAAGGGTTGGCAATGAGAATGGTTTCCAAGCTGTACTCTGAATAGGCCAGGTTGGGGGGTACTTGGTAAAGTGCACAGGTTCAAAGGGAGCTCCCAGGGGGTGGTATAATGCCTGGGACAATTCTGCAGGTTGGGCTCGGAAGGGGGCGGTGGCCTGGTAGTCTACTTGACCCAAATTAAGATGGAAGATCACTATGACTAGATAGGGTAAGATTTTTTCAAACCAAAGGTTCATAAAACTTTATTATCAAAAATGGCAATGGGGTCTTCACTGCACCGCCAGGGTTTTTATACCATGGGGCTTCGCTTCTTTGATTTTCACAGGGTTCAGGTTTGCAGACAAGGCACTGGCGGGCAACTGTCAGAATTAACTCATTCTGAAAGTTGACTTACTATATTTCAATAATCAGAATTAAAAATACTTTAATGTTGACAGCATTGAAAAGTCAGAATTAAGTTTTAACTCATGCAGACTGCTAAATGTTGACACTTTTTAAATAAGCAGAAAACTGTTTCCTGAACATTTTACTTAATAAAAATTAAGCTTCAAGAAACTTTTTAGGGTAATGTGACAACATAGATTTTAAAAAGTCCATAAAAAATTATACATGAATATTAAAAAATTCATAAAAATAACTTTTATTTTATTTTACTATGAAATTAGCTATCTTTACTATAATAAATTTTCCCCACTTATAAAAAAAATCTAATATACAAAAAGGTACTACATAAAAATTTCATGTATTGCAGCAAAATATAGCAATCAGGAACAGTAATATAAAGTTTTTCTATATTGAAAACTACAAAAAACATATAATTTACTAGTAAAATACCAATATAGGTCATGTAATACAGTCTAAAGCATCAAACTATCAATAAAAAATCAATGATTTTATAAAAATAGTATCATAAATTATTAATGAGTTATTTAGAATAACTATTTATTTAAAAATATTATACTTAATATATAAGAACTATATAAAAAATTAGGCAATACTCAATAAATTTAATGAAAAGCTAGACTGTAACAACCTGGTTGCCTTTAAGAACTGTGGCAATCTTCTTGATGTATTCTCCAATCTCTGAAAGCTTATATTTGGCCTTGACAACGTCCTTGATCTTCTCTTGATACTGTTTCTCTTTAGTGGTTCTCTTCTTCTTAGATTGGCGGTTCTCAATATCTCTGATGGATGCAGCAGTCTTCCCCTGTTGGACTTTGAGGTGCTCATAGAAGGTGTTATATCTGGGCTTGATTCCAAAGGAGGACTTGATATGCTTATGACAGCCCTCCAAAGATGAAGTAGTTTTCATCTCATCCTTAAGAACTGCCTGGTAGCAGTTCCAGTTGGCTTTGGCTCTGAGCTTGCTCCGGCGCTTAGTAACCTTACATCCAATCCACTGTGGTTCATAATATTCAATGAAAGAGTAGAAGGCACCATCATGTTTCTTGGCATATGGATCCTGGCATAGGAGCTCAAAGGCTTTTCCAGCATGCTCTGGCTTTACAAAGGCTAGTGCTACAAACTGCTGAATTAAGAACTTGCACTTTCCTGATGTATCTAGACAGTGGAGCTTGCTGAGCTCAGGTAGACCCTTTAGTTGCCTGTTGACAACCTGCCAATAATAAAAAAACACCCCTGGACCTCTCCATCAAAGGTATTTACAAAAGCGTTATACTGGGCAGTTTCATAGTCCATGATTATAGTTGAGGGGCCAAGTGCTTTATCTTGAGCTTCTTTTTCTGCAGCAAGGGTGGCTTCATCCTTTTCATCATCATCTGGATTGACTCTAGTGTTATGGTTGGGGGGACTCTTTCTATTACTGGGTAGGGCTTTGATGCCCTCCTGAAGGATTTTAAAGGCCTTTGTGTAGATCTCTTCTGTTGCCCCAGGAAGCAGAAAGTAGGAAAATGGGAGCACCTTGCCTTCAATAAGGGAATGTACAACCCATAGTTGGTAAAAAAGGCGGGGGCATACTGCAAAGGTACCATCACATAACCAGGTCTCTGAATCCCTCAACTGCTCCAGGTTCTGTTGTGTAGCATAGCATATAATTCTTGCCTCTGCTGTAGGACCATCATCATGTAAAAGGAATACCTCATCACCATTGAACATCTTTAACTCCTCTGTCAATACTAACTCTCCTTGAACCATGGCTGATTTCTTGTGGGGGACTAGGTCACAGTGTTTGTCACATATGTACTTCACTAACTGATCGCGATCAGGGATGAGCTTCAGGCTCTCATTACTTAGGTGTGTGGTGGCCTTAACTGCCAGATCAGAAGCCTTGAAATCTTTGGAGACTGGGACCATTTGGTAGAGGTACCACTTTAGAAGCTTTTCAATAAGATTTATTAGAGCATTGCATGTGTGCTCTCCTTTTTCACTAGTGACTTTATCCCATCCTTCTGTATTGATTCTGACAGCACAGCTTCTATCTTCACATAAATAATACTTTCTTCTTCCTGCTCTCATCTGATTGTTGCAATTTAAAACATAGTCATCACAGACTAAACTTGCACCTCCTTTGACAGACATTAGAGGGAAACCCCGAGGGAACTTCTTTGGGAGCTTAAACTCTCCTTTGATGTTACATATATTGTGAACCTTTAGGGGATCCCATGGGCCAATTGGTGCTTGATGATAGTCAGACAGGTAATCATCAAGATCTTCTTTATTGATACTTGATGAGGAGGATGAAGGTGCAGATTTTTTGGGCAGTGGAGGGGAATTATCTGGAGTTGGATTCTTGCGCTTTCTGGACTGGGATGAGCTTGATTCCTTTGAGCTTGATTCATCTGGGCTTGGCTGGGGTTCTGGACTCTTGGGTATCTTCTTTCTTCCTTGCTTGTTTAGTGGAACCTCATTTACTTCTGATTGGTACCATCTTGGAGAAAGGAGGAGGGCAGGAGAGGGCTCTTTGCTTTCAGGGTCTGGGGTCTTCTCCTTTGTCTTCTGTTTTGTTGAGGGCTCTTTGGCTGGTTTTTTGTTGGGGTTGGGACTTTGGGCCTTTCCAGAGGCTTTGGGTACTTTCCTGGTTGACTTGGGGTTCTTTTGTGGCTTCTTGGAAGATTTGTCCCACAATAATTTGAGTAGAGTTCATAAAGTAAGAATAATCATGTGAGACATGATAAAATTAAATAATAATCACTTGTTTTAAATTTTATTATTAAGTAAATAGTTTATAGAAGTATAGAAAGTAATTTTAGAGCTATTTTATTATTAAAGAATAGAAAAAATCCATGTTTAAATAAAAAGTTGACATTCTGGTAGTTACAGTAGTCAAAAATATTTAATTTAGTTTGTCAGCATAAAAAAACACTTTAATTTTGACGTCAACATACTGACAGTCAGCATTAAAGTGGAAAAACACTATGTAAATCACTTATAAAGCTTAGTTAATATTTTCTGAAGTTGGTTTTTTAACGCCAAAATTGATTATTTTTAAATTTAAAAAAAATTAAAGAGTTACATATGTAACTTATAAAAACTAAATAATAGGGATTGTAGAGGGAAGTTTGAAATACAGTCCTGGGTACTTTGGCCTGAATTACCATACCTTTGTATGTGTGCTTATTGTTAAGCGGCAGTGTTTTACTAATAAATACTGTAAATTCAGAACCTGAACGTTAAAATGCAGGATTGTCAAATCCTTGGTCCAAATTTTGAATCACTTTTGTGTGCAACTCAGCTTAGTAAAAAGGAAAATATTTAATAAAATCAACCATTTATTTTGATTTTTTTGGTTTATTTAAATTGGCAAATTTTGAATCTCTTGAGCAGATAACTCAACTAACAAAAGACAAAACTCAGCAAACAAATGCGGGATACATGAATCAGGAATGCGGGATTCTAATGTACAATTTGTGATTTCCTGTATTTCAAATGAATCATAGACATCATGTGAAAATTAACAAATCTGAAATTGTGGGATTGTCAAATCCAAGAACCAAGTTTCAAATCAAAATTGCGATGAATTTGAAATAAATATAATTTATGGGTGTCTCCAAAAGGATGTTAAAGGATCTAGAGTGGATTTGTGCTGATTTTTTTAGGAAGCACAGGCATTCTCAAAATTCACCCTATTCCATTTTAGGACGGCCAAAATTTAGAGCGTAATATTCACAAAATTGACATATTTAACAATAAAAATGACTAAAATATACATTCCTCTTCTTGAGTTTAAAATTTTAATAAATCTTTATTATGTCTTCTTCCAACACCAACCAAGTCACCAAGCTGTTCCCTGGCCTTGACAAAATCATGCAGGGCTACACTGGGTCTCTTAACAGTGAAGCCTCTGTCTATGGCCACTCCCAACCCGCAGGCCCCTCCGCAAGCACTACCCAGGAGTGTGTTCTTTCTCCTGCGTCCTCAAGCATGGCCCTGTTTGCCCATCATGCACAGGCAGCTGCTAACCAAAATCCCTTATCAGTGATGGCATCCGGAACCAGCCATTTGAGCCATGGGGTCACCCAGAGAGCCCAGAACCCCAAAACAGCCAATCAGATGGCATCAACCAGTTCCCAAGATGGACACGTCCCTCCCCCAGCCAATCAGCCTGCAAGACGCAGAAGAAAATTGATCACTCCAGACATTGTTCTCAAAATGGTTGAAAAGCAAGGGAAGCTTATGTCCAACGGGGAAATTGCGGCCGCAATGGGTTTTGCAAAGTCCACTTTGGCTGCAACCCTGAGAGCCCACGCCAACTGTGGCCCCCTGCCAAGAAGACCCCAACTGGTGCTTGTACCTCAACCAAAGGTGAAAAAGCCCACCCTCTCATGATGACCATTATGGAACGTGACCCGTGGATGCCCCTGGTCCAGGTACGTCTCCAGTTGGGACTCCACGGCATCTTCACCAACAAAAGAACGGTGAATTCATGGATGCACAGAGTCATGGTTGCTGCTAGAATCTTGTTCAATCAAGTTCTCAGTGGCCCCATTTTGGTGGATACCAACCCCTACAATTCAACAATTATTAATTTTATCAAAGGAAGGGCAATGAGGGCCCGTAATGACGTAATATTCCTGTTGTATGCTAAGATCTCGGCCATTATCCAAGACTTTGGAGAGAAGCGCATCCAATCTGATGTGTACAAGCGCAGCCCAATCTTGTATTGGTTTATTGGTGTTTTATTGGCAGTTTCCCCATTGGGCATCAATTATTACTCGGAAATATCAAACACTGCAGATGGGTATGCCTACCAGACAGAGCTCAAGGACATGCTGGAGGAGTGGGCCGCCCAAAACGCCATGCACACAGTTGTACTGAGTGCAGAGATGGAGCAGCGGGAATGGGCTACCCAAGAAATCAGGGCTGCAGGGCATACCTGCTAGCCCTACCCCATCAACTACGCCAACATGCATCTTGCAGATGTATATCTTTACAATTTTGGTTCTGCTCTCAGGCGCTTAAAGCCTGCCACCTACAATGAACTATGCACCCAAATTGATATGGGTTATGAGCTTTTCCCTTCTGCGTCTGTCCAGGACTTATTTGATCTCACCATCTTCTATGCAAGTGATAGTGATAAGTCCAGAAAGGACCCCTGCCTCCCCCCATGCCACTCCATCCGTTTTGTCAAGCCTGCATATGTGACAGAAGATGAATTTGAGCAATTGAAGCAAACCGCTCTTGCTGCCCCTTCCCAGTCAACAAACCCTGCCTCACCAACCCCCCCATCAAGATCAAGCCACCCGCCTTCCAACCCTGACTCCCAAGCAACCACCCATTCCCTCACCACTATCTCTGATGCTGTCCCTTTCATAGGCGCAGATGAAGGCAATGTCCATTCCGCCCATTCCCTCCCCTTCCCATCCTTCAATTAGTAAATAAATCTTTTCTAGGTGACTACTATTAAAATTGATTTTTTCTTTTGGTTCATAATTAATAATATATTTTTTACATTGTTATAAGTTTCCGTGTGTAAAGAATGCTGTACATTTGATGTGGTAGCATATACTTATTTCTGAGGATATTTTCATCATCATCATTAATAAATTGAAGACAATAAACGTAAATATTGCATTAGAATATTGCAATTAGACGTCAACTATTGATATTTTGATATTATGTGCATAACTCAATGTATTTAGTTTAATAAAATACATTGTAAACTTGGCCTTTTTTCATTATAATTTATCAAAATGGATTGTGTTTATATTAGAGAGCCATTAACACTTAGTACAAATATTAATAATTAGTGCATTTTACAGCCTGTATATTTACCTATTGGTAATAATTCTGTAAACTTTTCAGTTGGATTTTGCGAGGTAATAATAATGTAATGTGTTAATAGAATACTGTTTATTGTCATTAATTGGCTGATTTTCTTTGATGTGGTGATTGTGCATTTTTTGATATTTACACACTAGTATCCAATTGGTTGGCTTCATATCCAATCACACAGGCAATAGGAAAACAAGCCGCCACCCCAACGACTGGATGTGGTTGGGGTGGCGGCTTGTTTTCCTATTGCCTGTGCAATTGGATATGAAGTCAACCAATTGGATACTAGTGTGTAAATATCAAAAAATGCACAATCACCACATCAAAGAAAATCAGCCAATTAATGACAATAAACAGTATTCTATTAACACATTACATTATTATTACCTCGCAAAATCCAACTGAAAAGTTTACAGAATTATTACCAATAGGTAAATATACAGGCTGTAAAATGCACTAATTATTAATATTTGTACTAAGCGTTAATGGCTCTGTAATATAAACACAGTCAATTTAAATAAATTAAAATGAACAGGCCTTGTTTACAATGAATTTTATTAAACTAAATACATTGAGTTATGCACATAATATCAAAATATCAAGAGTTGACGTCTAATTGCAATATTCTAATGCAATATTTACGTTTATTGTCTTCAATTTATTAATGATGATGACAAAAATATGTATGCGTCAAAGATAGTACTATAAAAGCCAGTTTTTTGATGGAATTTCAAACAAAATGTCATCAATCTATAACTTAATCAACAAATTAGAAGCTCACCTGCAAAAGGTTGTTGAAATCAAGAAAAACATCAGAGAAATAGTGACAGGAAAGCTAGGGGACAAGGGCCAGCCACTGATCCAACCAAAAGAAGATGCTCTGAACAAATTGGGAAATATTATAGATGAAAGAAATAAAGAAAAATTACTTAATCTACAGGGAACTATTTTATCAAGTCTAAAGTTCAACAACGCGGGATACAATTTGTGGGAGTTCTGGCAGGGGGCCAAAGAAAACAATGAGAAGATCAGACTAATAGAAGGAATAGAAATTCAAAAGGAAATCAACACCAATGAAGAGGAAACCGACCAAATGGAAACAGATGAAAATGAAACACAAGAAAGAAGCAGAAGCGAATCAAGAAATACAGAAGCTTTATCAAATGAAAATCAAGAGGAAGCACAAGTTGCAAGAAGAATAAGAAAAATTAAGCCTAAGAAAATTAATGAAGAGCATCCAACGCTCATGAAGTTTGCTGATATGGCGCCTGTGGCTGAGGGGGCCACAGGGGAAACAATCAGTAAGTCTTTTTATGTTTTACTTATATTTATTTTTAGTCATCACCAGGAATGGGGATGAGGTCGCAGAAGTGGCGGCTTTTACGCCGAGTTGGTTTTATGGGGGCTACCAGTCACTGGTGGCCCCTATAAAACAAATAAATAAAAATCAAATAAATAAAATAGTTCAGCAGAATATGAATATGTTTTTTAATAGTGAAGCTCAAATCAGGGAATATCAACCACCTGCGGGGTGCTTGCCATGGATAAGAGAAGCCTACAAATTAGGATCAACAATCAAAATAAAAGAAATGAATGAAATTTGCGGGGATTTGAAACTGAACTTTGATGAATACATATATGAAAGCGTTCAAAGGTTCCCATTCTCAAATATCAACAAATACAAAAAAAGTTTAATAAAAACCGATTTTCAAATAGGAAATGAATATCTGAAATCAGCAATTTTTAATGAAATTTTTAAGGCTCTATCAAATAAAGTCAGGGATGCAGTCCTTGTGAATAGTTTTAAACCTTTAATGATATTGTTTGCCGAGGCCTGGGGGGCAGATTCAAGTCAGGCGCCCCCTGGTACCCTCTTCAAGTTCAACCAAACGTCCTATATCAATAGGTTAATACAAACGTTCAAAAAACTGTGCATGTTCTCGGAGAAATATACCTTGCAAAGGATCCACGTTGCGGTGTACCTGGGAATCCTGCTCCATTGCATACTGAAAGCCAACGTGAAAAAATTAGAAGATGTACCTATACAGATTGACATATGCCGCGTAGCCCTCGACAGACAGAAAACACCACAGGGATACAGGACAGTTGAGCACGTCCTCTATGATTCATTTGCATTGGCAACACTATACAGGTACTACGTGCCCCCCCCAAAAAAACCTGCTAATTGATTCCCTCACCTGTCTGCCTTTTATAAGACGTTCAGCCACCACCGGGGTGCTGAGCGCCACTCCCCTAGCAATCGGCGCCAGAGTCATCCACCACATACAGAAGAGTATGTGGTCCCAATTAGATGCATTAGCTGAAAATTTAATTTTGGGGTATAATTCCCCGGAATAAACACATTCCCCTTGCAATTTGCATTCCCCCAATAAATAATTTTCCCTTGCAAAAAAAACTTTTTTATTTTTTATTTTTAATTTATTTTATTTTAAATATTAAAATTTAAATATTAATATTTTAATACTAAATACTTCACTATTTTAAAATTTTACTTGTAAAATTTTAATAGTAAAATATTTAATATAAAAATATTTACTGTTAAAATTTTAATATTAAAATATTTAATAGTAAACATTTAATATTAATATTATATATTTTAATATTAAATATTTTACTATTAAAAATATTTAAATATTTTAATATTGAATAAATCACAATTAAATAAAAAATTGGTGTATTTTGAATATTTAACCTTTACTATTAAACTTTTAAGATTTTTAATTATATTTTTATTTTAAAATTTTATTTTTTATTTTAATTTTTAGTAGGTAAATTATAGTATTAATATATCTAAATATATTACAAGATAATAGTTAAAGTTGCGACCACGTCAAATATTTAAAAATAAGTTAAAAATGTTTTTATTTATTATTTATTATCTTGTTGAGGTTGGGTCCATTTATCACAAAGATAAACATGGAGAATTGAATTTATCCGCATCATGCGGCCCGCTCCACTTATGTTCCAAACACATGATTGTTTAGAACTCAAATTACCTTTCCCTTGTAATATGATTTGATAAACATATTTGATATACTTGAACTGTGTCCTAAGTACAAATTAGTAAGGAATACATAAAAATCATTGGTTGCCGTGTTGTGTAGCTACAGTGGCACTGAAATACCAAGGAGCAGATGATGACATGCAAGGTCCAATTTGTGGCTTAGAAAAATCAAAGTACCAAAATGATTCACAATTATTTAAATAAACTATTTTTTTCTATATTTTTTTATTATTTATTTATTTATTTGTTACTGCAAAAGCCAATAATATTCAGTGCATCATATAAAAATAAATCCCTCTTATCTAGTATAATTAATTTTACTTACCTTTTCTAGTATTCTTAAATGTCTATAATACAATCAAACATCACATTATTATATATAAACAATAATTTGAGTCCTAATAAAAACAAAATAAATAAAAATAAAAACAAATAAAACCGGGGCGCCCATTTATCTGATTGGCTTGGAGGCCAGGGCTTTGGGGAGGAAGGATTCTGAGTGCTTGTAAAAAGCCGCAACCACATCAGGTGGCATTGCAAATTAGCTGACCTCAAGAATATTGAATAGGTCCTCAGTGTCCTGAGGAAGGCCTTGTTTCACCTTATTCTTGATCCACCCAAAGACCTCCTCAATTGGGTTAAGAAATGGGGAATATGGGGGGAGGAAGAGGAGTCTCATTGGGCAGTCTGCAAGGCAGTGGCTGGCAGAATGGCTATTTTTATCAATTGGCGGGAACTCGGACACAACCAGATCCACTTTGTGGAGCCCAACATTATCAAGCACAACAACGTTGGTTGTGCCGCTGTAATTTATCCAAAGGTACTCCTTGACGGCTCAGAGAAAATTGAGAAAGGTCCTGCTGTTATGGGAGCCTTTAATCATCTGATACTGGTCCAACCCGCGAGGACCAAGAAGCGCAACCATTGAATAGGTCTGGGAACGGACAGCTGCACAATGGGCTACGCCGTCCTTGGACCCCTTCTTGACCCACCCATGCCTAGACCTGAGGGAGGAGGAAAACAACAATTTGTTGATGTAGAAGAACTGGACATTCCCAGTCTCCTTTAGTACCAGATATGTCTCGGCATAAATGTGTCAATCCTTGATGGTCTTTTCACTGTTCCTATTATATGGAGAAACTCCAAGCACCTTCCACAAGAAGCCCAAATCAACCATTGTTTTGTATACAAGGGTTTTAGAAACAGAAAGCCCAAACTCTGTGGCAAGCATTGATTGGACAGCAAGTGTGTCCAGGTGGCAATCCCTGGCTACCCATTGCTTAATTGTGTCAATGTGTACGGGCTGCAAGAGTTTTGGCTGCCGCTTAGCCTTGGTGGATTTGGCAATTTGCCCGGTGTTGCCATACTTGGTGTTGATGTTAGCAATGTACCTGGCCGTGACACCAAATTGGGACGCAATATCCCAAACCGCCATTCCCCTGTTTAAGCAGTTGAGGAGAGCTTCACACTCACTATCCGTCAACCGACGCCGGCCCTTGGCAGGTACCACGGCATCCTGGCTACCAGGCTCAGCACAGGAGATGGGGACCTTTTTGTAGAAGGTGGGATCACGCTTGGTTGCACTGGCGCCGTCAATGGTGGCATACAATACAGGCGCAGATGGCTCTTCAGTGATGGCCAATGGCTCATAGGAGGTATCAAAGACGCGGGGGCAGGAAGTGGCAACTCTTGGGTCAAGAGTGCGGGGCCGGGTGACAACTGGGTACACAGTGGAGGTGTAAGTAACCTCAGTGTTCCCAGTGACCCTGGTGTAGGAGACTTTTGTGGCAGGCCTTGAGAGTGGCTTCTGCCTGGGATTCAAGCTGGTTGATTGGGCCTGGGACGCAGGAGGTGGTTGGCTGGCAATGACACCTTGGGAGGCCTATGTATCAGCATGACTCCCCTCAAGTTGGGTTCTGGGTCTGTTCTTGGACCCTCTGGGACGCCCTTGTGGACAGGCTGCCCTGCGGGCTGGTGCAGGAGTGGGTTGGGAATGTGATTGACAGTCCATAAAAATAAAATAAAAAATATATTTTAGATTAAATATGTATTTATTTGGAGTTATTGGTTTAGTTGTGGGCAGTTGTTTTCTCTTGATTTAGCCTTGAATAGTAGCAGAGTTTCTATATCTGTGATTTGAAGTGAATAATATTGTATACTTTCCGGGTTTGGATGATTTTAAAGTTTAATAACTTTTTATGTCTAATTATGGTTAATGAGATTGAATTTTTCATTTGATTTTAGTTGTGGTGGAGCTTCTTGATTTGGGTTGGTGTTTCCTAGTGTGCTTACTGTACATTCAATTTAATTTCCAGTTCCCGCAATTAATATCTGAGTTTACTAGTGGCATTCAAAAGTGATTTGAAATTTGGTTCTTGGATTTGACAATCCCGCAATTTCAAAAAACATAGTAAACTTAATGAAAATGGTTGATGGATTTGAACGCTTCAAATCTGATTCCAGTTAATTCATTTTGTCCATAGGAAATATGCAGCTCGACTTGAACTTTGCAAAGTGTCTATGAGTTCCCGCATTTTCAAATATTCAAATAAATACTCACAAAAATCAATTTAATTAAAAAAGGCCATCCCGCAAAAGTGATTTAAAATTTGGACCAAGGATTTGACAATCCTGCATTTTTATGTTCAGGTTCTGAATTTACAGTAAGTGAAGGTGTCAACATTCAGGCAGTCAGTGTTCTTTTATAGCAACTCTCCTATTAAATCTTGCTTAAATTATGTTACTTTGTTTGCTTAGCCAAACCCCTTTGTTGCAATTTAGGCAACGTGTAAATTTGAAACAAAGTCAACATTATAATTACATATATAAATTCTAGTTTTAACATATGTGTGTTGGCTTAAGTGGACTTCCGGAAATAAGCTATAGTTTATCCAATGAGTTTAAAATAACAGTAAATATCTAAATAATACAAAGAATGCTCTGAAAGTTGGCATATGTCTTTGTTCAATGCTTATCTTAATATATATTTAATAAAAATAGTAGTATAAAATATAAAAAGTAGTTATTTTTAGAATATTGTGTATTTTATTAAGAAATTTATGGATTCTTATTTGGGGTTGACATCCAGATATTACTTACTGTAGTCAACCTTAATGTAAAAGTACAAAGAAACTTACATTTTCATAGTAAACTATATTAGTTTTTTGGCTTAAAATTAAGCCATTGTTTAAATGGTGTTGACATTATGTCTGTTCCTTTTTAATTTTGCAATTCTGACTTAATAATTCACTATGAAAAATTAGCTTAGTTTTGGAAATGCCCAATTCTGGCGGATAAATACCAAAATAATGTCAACTTACTGAATGTCAACAAATTGTTGACATTCAGTAAGTTGACTTGCAGAATGAGTTAATTCTGGTGGTTGCCCACTGGCGGGGTGTGGGTCTTGGCTTGGAGTCTCCAGGGCGGCAGATCCAGGTTGTGCCTGCTCTGGCAAATAGAAATGACAATGCTGTGTTCCGCCGCCACTGTTCACTATGTCACCTGAGTAGTTCAATTGTACTACCCTTTCCGGAAAGAAGGCTGGCAGTTGCTGGTGGTCATTGGCAGAGTTAAAAATAGGTTTTGGTTTAACCTCCTTAAGGCAAGCCACAACCTCTGTATAGGTTCGGGTCTTTGGTGGCTCAAGGTTGGCATTAATCTGATGACCATTCAGGGAATTGTCCTTGGGAGACTGGCGGGTCTTGGAGTGACTCGTTAACCCAGGTATGCAATTCAGCAAGTGGGCAGGTTCCTGTCCACTCTGTGTGACTTGAGTAGTCTTTGGAGGGTCAGGGTTTGATTCCAGGGCTTCCAGCGTTGATTCCAAAGCTCCAGTATTGGCTCTTGGCAGGTTGGCAGTAGGTCCTTCCCCAACCTCTGTTAGCCAGGTTACATTTCCTTTGTTGGTATGGGTCTTCATTGGCAGCAGACTGGCAACTATTCAGGGAGTTCTCTGTAGTAGGCCGGCGGGTTGCAGAGTAATTCATCAATTTGAGCCTGTGACTTAACGGGTTGGTGGGTCCTGGACTGTCCTGGAGGGTTTGATCCGTCTTTTGGGAACTGGGGCTCAACTCTTGAGTTTTCAATACAAGTACTAAAATGTCATTCATGACATCATCTCCTTCCTTCCCGGGGGTCCCTTCCTTCCTGGCCTTCTTCTCAAGGTATTGTTGGACTGCTAGTTGGGCGTTGGGTAGGTTGCTTAATGGCTCCCAGGTGCTTTCCTCAGGTGGGTATCCCTTCCACTTGACGTAGTACTGGAGGGTTTTATAGTGGGTGCGGTCCCCATGAATATATTCAACTTTGTATTCTTCAGAGTGTCTTACTTGGATGAGAGGGGGGTCAGTCTTGAGTTTCTGATGGAGAAGGGAGTTTCCTTCTTTCTTGAATAGAAGCACGCGGTGGAATACATTATGTATTTTCCACAAGGGGGTAGTTCTAGTTCAAATGCTACTTCACCTACTAGCTTGGTAATCTTGTAGGTGCCACTTCTTCTGTGGGCTAACTTCCGACAGGGGACAGTCAGAGGTACATTTCAAGAATCCAGATAGACTTTGTCTCCTACTTTCAACGGTTTCCCAGGGGTCCTCTTTTTGTCTGTAAACGCCTTATAAGTCTGGACAGCACAGGTCAGGTTCTTAAGACAGGTTTGTTGGGTGTCGTGTATCTGTTCAATCCAGGTTTGTCCTGACGGGTTTGCTTCCTTACTACCAATACTGGGATCCCAGGATGGGTCAAAACCATAATTGGCTTTGAAGTGGGACATTCCATTAGATGCATGGTCTTTGCTGTTGTAGGCATACTGTGCCATGGGTAGCATCTTGGCCCAGTTATCTTGATTGGCGTTGGCATAGCATTGTAGGTATTGTTTGAGTATTTGGTTCACTTGTTCATTCTGGCTGTTGGTCTGTGGGTGGTAGGAGGTTGATACACAGCGTTTTACCCCCAAGTCCGTCATCACCCAAGTCCAGTATTTGGAGGTGAATTGTGGTCCTCTATCAGTGATGATTTCCCCTGGAGTACCATGTTGAGTTAGGATGCAGTTGTGGAAGTGTCTAGCTGTCTCTGCGGCAGTGCAGTGAGTGGTGATAGGTATGAAATAGGACATCTTAGTAAACATATCTACTATGACCAGGATGGCATTGAACAAATTGAAGAGGGGCAGTTCTACAATATAATCCATTGAAAAGAACTGCCAGGGTCATGCTGGTATATCTAGTGGTCTTAGCAGGCCTTCAGGTTTGGATCTACGGGTTTTGGTTCTTCCACATGTCTCAAAGCCTTTGATATAGGTAGCCACGGCTTTGTCAATTTGGGGCCAAGCGTAATTCTTCTTGATTCCTTGGAGTGTCTTGAGTCTGCCAGGGTGGCCATTCATCTCTGAGTCATGATAATCAACTAGTACTTTGGTCCTTGTTTCACCTTCTGGTACATAGATTTGGTTGTGTAATAGCAGGGTGAACCCTTTCAGCAAAAATCCTTTCTTGTGGTGGTGGCTCTCTGGGTCTGAGGTCAAGTTGTCAACAAGTTCTGCTGAGTATTTATCTTGTTTCTGCGCCTCAATTATGTCAGGTTTGTGGGCCATGATCTTCATGTACATCAATTGAATGCTTAGGCTGGCAGGGTCAAGGAGTACATGTGTGTTGTGGTCCTTGGCTTCTGCAGAGGAAGGGGTCAGATCAGCTCTTCTACTCAGGGCGTCAGGTACCACGTTCACCTTCCCAGGCTTGTAGTTGATGATCAAGGTGTAGTCAGCCAGTTCTAAGGCCCATCTGGCCTGTCTTTGGTTCAGCTGTCTGGGTTTAAAGAAATAAACCAGGTTCTTGTGGTTGGTTAGGACCTTTACTGTAAACTTGGTGCCACACAGGTATTGGTGCCAATGTTTCAAGGTCTTCATTATGGCAAGCATCTCCTTGTTGTAGATTGGGTAGTTTCCTTTGGCAGGCAGCATCTTCTTGGAGTAATATGCTACAGGATGTAGCATACTATCCCCTCCTTCCTGAAGAAGAACCCTCCCACCGCAAAGTCAGATGTGTCTGTTTCCAGCACAAAAGGCTTGGATGGGTCAGGCATGACCAGGACAGGGGCGGAGGTGAAGGCAAGTTTCAGGGTCTTGAAGGCGGTGGTGCATTCTGGAGTCCATAAAAAGGTGACCTTGTCAGAGAATAGGCGGGTCAGGGGCAGAGTGATGTGAGAAAAATTTTGGATGAAATCCCTGCAATAATTTGCCAGGCCCAAAAAACTTCTCACATCTTTTCTACATTTGAGCATCGGCCAAGACGTTGCTTCTACTTTGTCTTGTGCCATTGCAAACCTGCTGGTCTTTACTATGTATCCCAGGAATTCAACTTCAGACTGGAAGAATTCACATTTCTTAAGCTTGGCGTGTAGGTTTGCTTGGGAGAGTTTTTTGAGTATAAGGTCCAGGTGGCGCAGGTGTTCCTCATGAGTCTTGCTGTAGATGAGGATGTTGTCTAAGTACGCAACACAAAAGTGGTCAAGATATTCCCCTAGGACAGTGTTAATCATCCTTTGGAAAGTGCTGGGGGCGTTGCATAGGCCAAATGGCATTACTAATTATTTGTACAACCCGTATCTGGTTTTGAAAGCTGTCTTGTATTTGTCCCCCTCCTTGACCCTGATCTGGTTGAAGGCGTCTCTTAGGTCAATTTTCTAGTACACCTGGGCTCTAGTTAGTACATTGCAAAGGTTGTTGGCGTTGGGGATGGGATAGAAGTTCTTCACAGTAATATCATTCAGCTTCTGGTAGTTCAGCAGGGTTGCATTCTGCCATCCTTCTTCCCTACAAACAGCATCAGCAAC
The DNA here is from genome assembly GCA_014839935.2 of Entomophthora muscae. Lineage (NCBI taxonomy): Eukaryota > Fungi > Entomophthoromycota > Entomophthoromycetes > Entomophthorales > Entomophthoraceae > Entomophthora > Entomophthora muscae. The sequence continues at coordinate 134,070 of QTSX02005173.1, forward strand.
AAGCAGGGGGCTTTTGACACTCAGATGAAACCCTTTTTTGTCATATCCTCCAAATAAGCTTTCAGGGCCGCTTGTTCTCATGGTTGCAACTATAAATGGGGCTGTGGTGTGGTTGGGTACCTGGTAGTAGGTCTATAGCGTGGTCATAGATTGAGTGGCTGGGTAGTTTTGTGGCCTCTTCTTTGCTAAATACATGGTCCCACTTCTGCAGGGGGATAGGTAGTGTCCCAACGCTGGGTTCCATCTTTATGGTTAAGAGTCTGTTGGTTGGGGTTCTGCCAGGACTCATACAGAACGGGACGGTGTCACAAGATTCAGGTTGTCCCAAGGTGGCGGTCTGCTCACAATAGTTTAGGATAAGGCCATGTCTGTCAGACCATGAGTTGCCCAGTATTAGAGGGTGAGGCAATCCCGGCAAGAGGATCAAGGGGGTTGGATACATGTTCTGTCCAATTTTCAAAGGAAGCTCATGTTCACACTTGTAGCCAGTGTCCAGGGAACTGTTTCCCATGGTTACTTGTAGGCTGCGCTCTGAAGCTGTTAGTCCTAGTTCCTTTGCCAGGTTGGCGTCAATAAAGCTTTCATTGGCTCCTGTGTCAATAAAAGCCTCAATCTGGTGCTTGATTCTCACACCGTCTATGGTCACTTGGATGAATTTATAAGATTGTGCAGAGGTGTTTATTTGTGCCAAGGATATGTGAGGTGTATTCTTCTTAGGGCATGCTCTGGTTAGGTGTCCAGCCTCATGGCAGTAGAAACACAACCCATCCTGATAGTGGTGTTGCAACTCGTGAGGGGACATTCCAGGTCAATAAGGCGTCATGGCCCTGCTGGCTTGGGCAGAAACAAGTTCTGTCCTTCTTGGTTTAGACTCAGGCCTTTGCATAGGGGCAGTAGTTCCTCCAGGCTCAGTGTAGGCGGGTGGTGCTTCAGCAGGTCTTTCATGGCTGAATTGACTCCCTTTCTGAAGATAATGGCAGATAATTCATCTTCAATTTGGGTATGTGCCTTAAGTTTAAGAAACTCATCAATATAGGCTTGGATAGGGCGGTTTGCTTGTTGGATCTCTAGCATAGAGTTCAGCGCATAGTATCTGGTGTCTTGGTCATCATCAGTGCTCATGAGTTTGGCTTCAAATTTTGAATAGTCAAGGCAAAATTTGACATCTTCAGTGGTGGCTTTCCCAAACCACTCCAGTGCGTCTCCTGATAGCATGGCAGCCACCTCCAAGACTTTCTCAGTGTCACTGGGGTAGGCATGGTTGTTGGTTTGGAAGTGGAGTCAGAGGACTGGCATGGCTTGGTGAGCTTCTTCTAAGGTGAGTTTGCCCATCTGGGGCATATCCACCTTGGTCGTGGTCTGGTTTACTATCACATTTTGCACTTGTGACGTGGCTGGGTTCTGGGGTTTGGCACCAGGTGCAGGGTCTATCAATTCTTTGGCGGGTTGGTTTTTCATCCATGGGAGTATCAGGGAGGTAATTGCCTTATGGGTGTAATAAGTGATTATCACAAAAAAAGCATACAAGTTGCCCCAAGTGTTAACAACATCTTAGGGCCCAGGTTACCGTGTTTGTAAAGGATTGTCATAATGTCTGGAATCCAGTCATAGGTAGAGGCATTGGGCGGCTTGGGGTGAGGTGCGGTTGAGCCAGCGGGTAGGGCCCACCATAGAATGGGTGCTAACTTGATAATATAAGATAAAGATTTCCCAAGCAAGGACCAGGGTCTGGAGTTGGGGACCGCGGAATCCACCAATACTGTCAAAGTAATATAGAGCACTCCAAACATTTGGGCAGAGGTGGTCTTGGCGGCAGTAGTGGGTTCCAAGGAGCGGTCTGGTCTCGGGGTTAATGGCAGAGTCATGGGAACAAAGTACGCTGGTAGGTATTTGTACTTGTCCTTGAATAATAAGGGCGGTATCTCAACTCTCTTTCCTTCATGTCCTATGTATTTGGTACTTCTAGTCCTTGCCAAAGGGTTGGCAATGAGAATGGTTTCCAAGTTGTACTCTGAATAGGCTGGGTTGGGGGGTACTTGGTAAAGTGCACAGGTCCAAAGGGAGCTCCCGGGGGCGGTATAATGCCTGGGGCAATTCAGCAGGTTGGGCTCAGAAGGGGGCGGCGGCCTGGTAGTCTACTTGACCCAAATTAAGATGGAAGATCACTAAGACTAGATAGGGTAAGATTTGTTCAAACCAAAGGTTCATAAAACTTTATTATCAAAAATGATGATGGGGTCTTCACCACACCGCCAGGGTTTTTATACCATGGGGCTTTGCTTTTTTGATTTTTGCAGGGTTCAGGTTTGCAGACAAGGCACTGGTGGGGTGTGGGTCTTGGCTTGGAGTCTCCAGGGCGGCAGATCCAGGTTGTGCCTGCTCTGGCAAATAGAAATGGCAATGCTTTATTCCGCCGCCACTGTTCACTATGTCACCTGAGTAGTTTAATTGTACTACCCTTTCCGGACAGAAGGCTGGCAGTTGCTGGTGGTCATTGGCAGAGTTAAAAATAGGTTTTGGTTTAACCTCCTTAAGGAAAGCTGCAACCTCTGCATAGGTTTGGGTCTTTGGTGGCTCAAGGTTGGCATCAATCTGATAACCATTTGGGGAATTGTCCTTGGGAGAGTGGCAGGTCTTGGAGTGACTCGTTAACTCAGGTATGCAATTCAGCAAGTGGGCAGGTTCCTGTCCACTCTGCATGACTCAAGTAGTCTTTGGAGGGTCATGGTTTGATTCCAGGGCTTCCAGCGTTGATTCCAAAGCTCCAGTATTGGCTCTTGGCAGGTTGGCAGTAGGTCCTTCCCTGACCTCTGTTAGCCAGGTTACATTTCCTTTGTCAGTATGAGTCTTCATTGGCACCAGTTTAGCAGCAGACTGGCAACTATTCAGGGAGTTCTCTGTAGTAGGCTGGCAGGTTGCAGAGTAATTCATCAATTTGAGCCTGTGACTTAACGGGTTGGTGGGTCCTGGACTGTCCTGGAGGGTTTGATCTGTCTTTTGGGAACTGGGGCTCAACTCTTGAGTTTTCAATACAAGTATTGAAATGTCATTCATGACACTGGCAGCCAAAGAGAAAATTGTGGTCAAGGACCCCAAGATAGAAGTTGTTGAAAGCCTGAGGGTGGCACTCCTGTAGTGTATCTCCAATGTTAAAGAAGACAACATCAGCCAGATGGATGTCTGCGTGGCCAGCTGGGTACACGGAGGCCTGGTGCCCATGTTGCTTGATGGCCTCAAGGGCGGTGGAGCTACCCTCCATCTGGTGGCTCAAGAAAACCTGATGCTTTGAATTTGAGCTATCCCAGGAGTCAAGTAATCTACTGAGGATGTGATTGTACAAGTAGCCATTGGTAAAATCTGGGTTTGTCTGATAGTAGACAAAACCCTTGGCTGAAACAGCCAGAAATGCACCAATGAATGTCCCCTTCTTGACCTTCTTTCTTTTATTCTTGGTGACAGCTTTTCCTTGATCACTAAAATTGTCAAACACAATTGATACCTTGTAGTAGGAGATAAACATGATGTCATCTGATAGACTAGTTAAGCATTGGACCAGGGTTGATTTGATGTCTAGATCATACGGGGAATCCTCAGCGCCATCCCATTGGTTGCCAGAAAAATTGATAAGAACCCGTATGAAAGCCACATTTCCGTACATCCAGAGCTACACCATGCTCTTGGAGGCCCATATGTTATGGTGCGCAAGCTGTTTGCGGACCTGGGTTAGGGGAATCTTGGGGTCCCGCTGGAGGAGGTCAAGCATTATTGGGTATGTCTCATTGATTTGGGACTTGGGGCCTTCTTTGGCTTCTTGGCTGTCCCAATCAGATTCTCCTTATTCATTAAGTTATTGAATTCCCGCATTATTGTGGCTTGGGTGAATTGCAACTGGGCAGCAATCTGTTCTCAGGACAGACCCTGTAGATTCAGTGCCACAATTTCCTGAAAAATTTGGGCAGTGATGATTTGTCATTTGGGGCACTGGGCCACGGGAGCTGAAGCCTGATTGGCTGTAGGGGGCAGGTTGGCTAGCAGCAGGAAGTTGTTCCAAATCAAGGTTAACATCCTGATTGGTTGATGGGCAGCTTGTGCGGGGATGGGTACGGGAGCAGGGGCAGAGCTAGACGCTAAGTGACTCTCAAACAAGTCAAAGCCATATGGGTTGGGGGTCAGTAACAGGTCAGCTTCCTTGTTACCCGCCTCAAAGGCTTGGGTGTAAATAGGTGCCTCCACGTTCTGAGCCTTGCCTCCATTGAAGCTGGTCTGGCTGCTGCTGGCTTGGCTGCTGACGCTGTTAAAGATATTGCTTGTAAAAACCACTGTAAAAAACCTAGGATAAAATCACTAAAAGTAGAAATTTTAAAATTTAATGGTTTATTTTTATTGTAATCTTGAGTCCACATTTGGAAGGTTCTCAAAACAATTTCATACAAATTTGGAGCCATGAAAATGAATGAAATGCCTCTGTTCCTAAATTGGATGGCTGTTGATTGTCTGTTAAACTGTTATTTTTCTATTTTAGGCTACTCATACTACACATCTTGTGTGAGTTCATTATGTTTTGTGCTTGTGGAATCTTGCTTCTAGATTGCTCAAATTTTGTTTCATTTTAGTCCTTCTGTCAGTGCCTCATATGAATCCTGATTGGATTATAATATACTCCAGAACAGCATTCATCTATTTCACTTGTTGCATCAGTTCATTTTGTTTGTGGTTTGAACTACACCGCTTGATGTTTGATATAATTTTGTATATTGGGCTAGTGAAGTTTCATTTTTTGTTTGACAGTTCATTTATTAACTGAAATTTTATAAATTAATTGAATCCTGAATCTCGCGCGACTTGGATTTTGTTCAAATCTGAAATCATTTCATTTAAATCTGAAGTATTTTTGGTTGTCACCATAGCTTTTAAAACTACTGTAGCATGAATATGCGCTTGGGTTTCTCTGTTGGGAGACTCTTCTTAGTTGGAGGTAATGACTATAAATTTTGTGCACATATTTTGCTGGCACACCAACGTTCTCTATGGCCTTCTTGTAGCCATGGGTCTCTGTTATCAGCTCAATTAGGATAATTTGCTTGATGTTTGGAATTGCTGAGTTGTTGGTTTTTTTTGGTAGCAATCAAAGACTTATCAGGTTCTGCCAAGATACACTGCATAGGCACCTGGCTGTAAAACACAGTAACCTTTTTGAGCATCTGTTGCTCCTTCAAAGTTTGATCATACTGTAGCTCCTCTTTGTTATCCTCTCTGTTACCATCACTCATCTAAGGCTTGTAACTGATATCTAGAATAGATTAAACCTTTTGGATGAGACTGGTAACCACTGCATCTTGGCAATACACAGTGAGGTATAACAGGGACACTCTCTCAATAGTGTTGTTGTTCACTATTCTAGTATTGACAACTTTGGTGGCTTTTCTAGACAGTTTGGATACTTTAGGGTAGATACTACCTGTTATCCCAGTCTGGGCAGCCTGAGTTTGTTCTTGTGTCTGAATGGCTTTAGGTTCAGTCCCTGATTTGGAGCTACTCCCTCCTTCTGCCTCTTGGACAATTGTCACTCTAATTTTTGACCCATGTGAGTGTCCTTGTCTGTGGTGTACTCTATCAGCTCTTTTACTCTGATGTTGAGATGCTTTCATAATACTACCAAATAAAATTCAAAATAAAATCAAATCACTTTGATTATATAGTTGTTTAATATGATTTTCATCTGTCTATATATAGTAGCATAAAAGCCTGTAGTCCCTACCATCTATTCCACATTAGGGTTTAAAATTTATATCTCTATTATTTTTGGGTGTAAATGTACACTTTTAGCTGTATGAATTGATATTTTAATAGTTTTATCCCAGAAATAGATACTCAAAATATAATGTTCTCTATTTTTGCTTCTGATTGTATATCTTGATCAGGGTATACCTATAACTGTGTGACATCTTAACTAAATTGTTTTACCACTTGATATTTTGCAGGTTTTTCAGATGCTATGGGGTTTGCAGGAGGATTGAGATTTTCAATTCAGTGCCTGGGTTTAAATATCTTCTTAGAACTTGACAAGGATAGTAGATTTGTAGTGTGGCTGGATTTGTTTCATTTGTGTGATCAGTTGTTTTGTTGTTTTATTTCAGATCTAAATTTGTTTGTAGTATGCGTAATCTGTTGTGTCAGGACATTTTTGCCCATTGGCATCCATCTGGCCGTTAAAGGGGCTTGTATTTTTACTAAGGAGTTGAATTTTGTTTTTGGGCTGAGTTGGTTTTGTTTTAGGGTGAGATATTTTTGTTTATCTAATAGGTTGTAAATACTGAATACAATTGATAGGATTAACAGTGAATGATGTCATAGATGGGCTCTAGCCTTTCAGCTTCATTGCAATTGAGATTAAACAAATGGTACTTTTTTAATTGATGGATGATTTTTCAGACCTTATTAGCAGTGGTGTTTATGTGGGATGGATACAATGAGGAGCTAAAAGCCAAATGGTCAGAAAACGAGTTGCAATTTGATTTCTGGAATTGATTTACCAAGGTCCCTTGACTGTAGCAATGAGCTAGGTTCTGCTGATGTTTAAATAGATGGTTGGATATGGACTTCTAGTCTTGACTGGGAGACATTCTTGGCCATAGAGTATGCTGATTTTTACATAAAAAAGTCTGGTTTTGATTGGCTTATGCTCGAGCCAATCTGGCAGATTCTACAAGTCTTCTTGTGAGTGAAGCAAGTTGGCTCCCTATGTAGTCTTGTAATTTGAACAGTTCAAGTATGTTGCTTGTAAAAGGCTACTTTTCTAGAGGAAGCAATGTGTTACCATTTAAATTATATAAACTTGAGTATAATATTGTTGTCCAAGATACTTGGATCCAGCTTTATTTTGTACTCGGTCTGGTATTATTATTCGACTATAGTCATGGGTGCTTATTAGTCAGCTATAATGCATTTGAGATTGGACGAGCTAAACGGGTAGGTGGTCCGTTTTAATTTTATCTCTAGCGGTTTGGGAAGTAAATCTTCGTCTACAGGAGCCCTGTTCACCTTTTCTATGAAAGGGGATGGTCCTTTGGTTCCAGGCGCATATATAGCAGTGTATTTCCCTTTGTATTCACTGATTATAAACTTGCCACTGTGATTGGGATCTTTTGTATGGATGAATACATGGTCGGGCAAATTATTCTTTGGGAGTCTGGGGATCTGTTCAGGCCTTATTGAGATGATACGATGAGGTTTGGTGTTGCCAACAAGGGTTGGGAGATTGATTTCCACGTCATCAGGCTCTTCTGTGTAGTCAATATTAACGCCATCAAATCTGGCAAAATTCTTTTCGGGCGACAAGAAGGCTTTGGTCAAGATGGGTCCTGTAACAGCACTGGAGTATTTGATCCCAGCAACCACTTTGACATTTCGACATACATACTTCTCCTGCTGGGTAAGATAGCATGCCCCATGCCTGCAATCTTCTTGGCCTATTAGATGTCCTTCAGGGTGGAGATACATGTCTACAGATGTATACAATGCATCTGGTGCTGCACATGACTCCTTGAGGAGCTCCTGTATCTTTGACACTGCCTGTGTGCTAACCACTAAACCTAAAAGGCCATATACTAACTTCATTACCCCCACCCCATCCCTCCAACTGACTTTAACCCATCCTCTTCTCCTATCCGCCAATCAAATACAAGCTTTCTTCCAAGCCTGAACATTCCAGCAAACAACTCAAGGCCCATACTCTCCCAATAATTTTTTTATTTTCAATCGAATCAAGCATCCTAATTTTCAAATACTTTTTTTAAAAAGATTTTTTTAAAATGAATCAAGTCAGCTATGTCTGAAACTTCCTGTTTTTAAGGAATTATTGAAAATACATGATAACGAAATCCAAATCATCTTTGAATCAATGATAAAAATTATAATTGAAATAAAAATAGTACAGCCAGAAGCCTTAGATTTAATTGTATTTTAAAACAAATAAAAACATAGCCAATAATTCCACTCACTTTAAAGCAACTGAATTCAATTATAGAATCACTTTATCATAGCCAACCAATTACCTCCAACAGATTGCTATTCCAAACGTCTCTTTAAATGATTGGGCACAGCTTGCCAACCCAGTTTACTGGGTCCTCGCCAGGGCACTTAATAAAAAACGAAATACTGATAAGTGGGTAAGGCTGCTTCGGCCAAGCCCCGAGCAGCTGGACCTGGTTTCTGACTCTGACTCTCTCTAAACAAATATTTATTTTAAATATTTAGATATTAATTATACCCCGTTCTGGCTGTAGCGGACCAAATCCGGTGCTGAGCTAAAGCATCCCTAAGTGGGTCCCATACATCTATTCTTTGACCACACCTATCCGCCAGCCAAACCAAATAAGCATAGCTGATAACTAGAATAAATACTGCTGATTTATAATGCAGTACCCAAGTGCTGTAACCACTTGAAGCAAAATATGGGCTCACTATACCCAGCATTTGAAAATAAGCTATACATCTTTTTTTGGTGGTGCCACATCGTGCTATTTTCTACAAGGCTCCTAAGGTACAATATTTTTTAAACCCTTTGAAATTTAGGTACACTCTGGAAAGGTGATTTGCTCACAGTGAAAGTTCTCAAATAAAAAATTGTCAGGAATGCCTTTGTTATCCTTCCTGACAACAACAATGAAATCTTTATCAATCAAAGTTCAAAAAATCCTTCTCCTAATTTGGAGCCTTTTTCAGGCCCTAAAAATGGTTCATTAGTAAGTAATATCAGTTCTGAATTACCTTTAAGTTTTCTTGGGTCAAGCCCAGAGGCCTTTCCTTTGACCAACACGGGGATCAAACCTGGCCCCTCTTGTTTAATGTCTTATCACCTAGATAACATTAATAACTCAACTTCAAACTTACCTTGGATTTTGCTCAAAAGTACTGGCTTCAGCCAATCAGAAGTTACGCCCGAGGCAGGACTTCTCAATTTTGAAATCATTTTGAAAAGCAGTTTCAATAAGCAAAAGCGAGGCTCCATAGTTGTTTTGATTAATCAAAACAACGGAGCCTCTCCTTCTGGTAGGTTGCTCAACCACCAGGAGGTGCCCCAAGCTGGGACCTCTCCAACAGCTGGGGAAAATGACTCCTAGCTGTTTGGGGAGGCCTAGCAGGGATCATGGGTTTAAAAAGATATTTATATTGTATGTAAATTGTAAACTCAGTTTCCAAGCTTCTCCTGCCAATTTTCCCCAACATTATTCCAGCTGCCGCTTGAAAATGCAAATTGGACTTCCACTGATAGCCTATATAAGGCTCCATCTTCCAGTATTTTTACTTGTTCAGTTAATAAAGTCAATTTACTAACCTAGCCAATTTATCTTTTTGCCTGCTCTCCAAATCCTGAAATCAAACACCATGATGCTACCCAAGTCATCCCAATGGGGACCATTTTGGTATAAATGGTTGGTTTGGTTGCTCCTTGTTCAATCCCTTATTGCAAGCCTATCTTTTGGAACCAGAGCAGATTCTGGTTCACTTCCTCTCAATTACTTGGACAAGTTGTGGCGCTGAGTGGTACCAGGTGTATGATACACCGCCACCCCACTGTCACAGAACCCCCCCATCACAGAGAAACCACAGGTCATGGGGGCCAGTCCTCCTAGCCCTTCATGATTTCATCCCTTGGCTTCTGTGTTCCTTCTAAGTTATCTTGGAGCTTACTTCCTGCTAGGGAGATTCAATCCCCTTTTGGATTGATACTGTCTTATTGGAGAACTGTTCCATATGGTGATGGTCTCCCTTCCAATTGGTTCTATAATTACAGGGTTGAACCCATCTGCGGCCATACACCTTTTAAGTGGTATGTTTCCAAGCAGATGGGTTCCTGACAGTTTAACTGAACCAATTTTTGAGGCTCTTTTTGGGACCTCAAAACAAACCAAATATGTTGAAATGAAATTCCAGCTAGGGTTAGTTAAAACCTTGGCCTTGGTTTTTCCCCTTGTCTTGGTCTGTGCCACCACTGTTCTTATCACCAGATCCTACCACCAAGCCAAGTCCAAACATGGGGATCCAAAGCCACTTCAGAACCAGGTTCAGACTGTGGTCTTGAGCAACATCTCATCTATCCAGTTGGAGGACGTGGAGTCTAATGAAATCCTAATGCTTTTGGCCTTTTCCCAATCCCTTTTTGACACGTCCCCAGACTAATTCCGCACCAACGCTCAGAAGGTACATCATGTAGCCAAGCAGCTACAAGGTAAAGCCCAACAATGGTATGCCAAGTCTACCCAAAAGGGGAAAAGCTTCTTCACAATTACCCTACATTTTGTGATTCCCTTCTTGCTATAATTTTGCCAGCCTTGTCTAAAGAGGAACTTTGTGACCAGATCTCTAGCCTTTATCAGGGCAAGATGGCCACAAGTGAGTTCCTTGAGGAGTTCACCCGTCTCAAGGAAGCCATTGGCATGGACAACAAAGAAAGCTGTTATATGCTGCAGAAATGCCTATATACAGATATGAAGGCTTTCTTAGCTCATCACATTTTACCCAATACCTACAACAAGCTTACCTAATAAATCCTTTGTTGGGCCCCCGAGTTAAACAATTCCCAGCCTGGAAACCCAATCCTTCCAAACCCGCCATCTCCCAGAAGATCCTTGGGACCAATACCCTCCCAGCAGGGTTGGTTCCCAAGGAGGGAGGTGGATATCAGCTATCTGAGGCCGAGCGTAAACAACGCGTGGACAAAGGATGCTGCCTCTATTGTGGGAAGAAGGGACATCAAGCAAAGGACTGCTTCGCCTTGAATCATGTCCAGCAACATCCTTCTGCAGTTCTTGAAGCCTCTGATCCCAATAAAGCCACCATTAAGTCCTACACCACCTTTCCCGTGATAATCACCTTAATTCATGGGAAGCTTTCAACACTGGCCCTTTTAGATACTGGAGCTATGGGCAACTTCATTGACAACTCCCTACTAAGTTCTCTAGGGATATCAGGAGTTACCCTGTCTTCAGTGTTATTGGCCAACAAAACTCAGATAACAGTTCAAAAATTGGTGCTACCTCTCCAAACCAATATTGTGGACACTGAAATTCATCTTGAATTCTCGGCTATTCCAGGTCTGGCATGCCCAGTGATTTTGGGCTACTCTTGGTGCAAGCAAGCTTGTATGAACATCAATTGGGATTCCCATCATGTAGATTTTACCAATCATGGTAAATCCTTCTTGGTACCCATCAACCTTGACACTTCCTTTTCTGAATCATACCTCTGTGAAATCATGACCCTCCCGCACACCAAGGGTTCTCTTCCTGAAAGTCTAAAGACTTACAAGGGTCTTTTCAGTGAAGCAAGTTGCAATGAGTTCCCCACCCACCGAGCTTCAGACTTAAGAATTAATCTCATCCCTGGTAGCACACCAACTTGGGGGAAAATTGTACCCCACCAACAGGGCCCAGGGAATTGCACTCAAGGAGTATCTTGACAAAAACCTTTGCAAAGGGTTCATCTGTAGATCAAACTCTTATTGCTCCTCTCCAATCTTCTTTGTTAAAAAGTCTGATGGCACCCTTTGCCCTGTGGTTGACTACGCTAAACTTAACTCAATCACCATCAAGAATTGCAACCCCCTTCCTGCTGCAGGAACCCTCACAGACAAGCTTATGGGGGCGCAAATCTTCTCCAAACTAGACTTGCAAAATGCCTATAACCAGATCTGTATTTCCAAGGGGGATGAGTGGAAAACTGCCATTAGAACACCCTTTGGCCTGTATGAATACTTAGTCATGCCCTTTGGTCTCAGTAACGCCCCAGCAGCCTTCCAAGGACTCATGAATGAGGTGCTATTCCCATTTCTAGATACTAGTGTGGTGGTATATCTTGACGACATCCTCATTTAATTGCCTGACAAGGAAACTCATGTTGAACACTTGAAGGAAGTGATGGATGCTCTTACCAGGGTCAACCTTTTTTTTGCAAACTATCTAAGTGCAAATTCTTTGCAACAGAAGTTGAGTTCTTGGGGTACTCCATCAAACCAGGAGGCTTTGCAATTGCTCCTTCCAAGGTGGAAGCTGTCCTGAACTGGCCTGTCCCCACGTCTTGCACTAAGCTCAGAGGTTTTCTTGGTCTAGCCAACTTCTGTAGGAAATTTATCAAGGATTTCTCAGCCACTGCTCTACCTCTCACTGCTCTTACCTCTAGCAAGGTGCCGTTTGATTGGTCCAAGTCTGCTCAGGAATCCTTTGATTGCTTGAAACAGTCTTTCACCTCTGCCCCAGTACTCCTTTGCCCTGACCCTGAACGCCAATTTTTTTTGGAGACAGACACATTGGATTATGCCTTGGGGGCAGTACTGATCCAGCCTGGGGAGGATGGTGAAAGCCACCCTGTGGCTTTCTACTCCTATAAAATCTTGGATTGGGAGCAAAACTATCATGTGTATGAGAAGGAGTTGTACGCAATAGTAAACTCTATTAAACACTGGCGTTGTTACCTTGAGGGAAGCAAGTTCCCTACCATCATCAGGACAGATCATAAGAACCTCCTCTACTTTACAGAAAAAAGGAAGATAGCACCTCGCCTGGCCAGATGGGCAATTGACCTCCTGGCTTTTGACTTCACAATTGAATACACTCCTGGCAAAATAAACGTGGTTCCAGATGCTATTAGCCAACGCAAAGACCTGAAGGACAACAATACCCAAAACCTTGACCACAATAATCAATCAGTGCTGACGGCTTCCCAATTCCTTTCCAGCATCATTGAAATTTTGGCACATACTCCCTTGGACCAGGAGATCATGGAAGCACAGATGCACTCACAATTTCAAACATAGTTTGAGGGAATGCTAAGAAGTTTGCCAAAGACCAACACAATCAACAACCAGGGGATAAAATATGTCAAAGGTGCCTTGGTGGTCCCCAAAGGGGGACTCCAAACCAAGGCAATACTACACATGCATGAGGGGCCCTTGTCTGGACATGGTGGGTTGCTCAAAACCTTGAAGCGTCTTGGGCGTTGATACTGGTGGCCTGGAATGAAGAAAGACATCAAGTCTTGCATCTCCACCTGTCTCAGTTGTGGGAGAAACAAACCCTCCAACACTAAGCCCCAGGGATTCCTCCGCCCATTACCCATACCTTCTCAACCATGGTCTTCTATATCAATGGACTTCATAGTGGATTTACCTATGAGCAAAGGGAACACCAGCATCATGGTTGTGGTAGACCGCATGACCAAATATGCCATCTTCATTCCCTTTGCTTCATGTACCTCAAAGGAAGTAGCCAGCATGTTCTTCCGCAAGGTGGTCAGTGATCATGGGCTTCCTAAGGACATTGTTTCAGATTGAGGTGTCCAATTCACCTCCTGGTTCTGGAAGGCTCTAATGGACCAGATGGGAGTGACAGTGAACATATCAACTTCTTTTCACCCCCAAAAAGATGGTCAAACCAAGCGCGTTAATCAAGTATTGGAGGGATACTTGCAACATTACATAAATTCACAACAAGACAATTGGGTCCACTATTGCCATCTAGCCCAGTTATGTTATAACACTGCACACCATAGCTCAATTGGTATGTCTCCCTTCTTTGCCAACTTTGGGTTTGACTTGGAGTCTTTTCCCTCCAACCTCAAAGAATCAGCTTTCCCTCAAGCCAATGAAATAGCTAACATATTGAAAGAAGTACACTCCAATCTTATTGAGTTCCTCACCAAGGCCAGATCCAAATACAAGAAATATGCTGATTGTCACCATTCACTGGAGAAGGAATATCCTGTGAGGTCTTACTGTCAGGAAGCCAGTCATAGGTGGAGGCATTGGGCGGCTCAGGGTGAGGTGCGGCCAAGCCAGCGGGTAAGGCCCACCATAGAATGGGTGCTAACATGATAATATAAGATATAGATTGCCCGAGTAAGGACCAGGGTCTGGAGTTGGGGACCACAGAATCCACCAAACCTGTCAAAGTAATATAGAGTACTCCAAACAGTTGGGTAGAGGTGGTCTTGGCTGCGGCAGTAGGTTCCAGTGGGTGGTCTGGTTGTGGGGTTAAGGGAGGAGTCATAGGAACAAAGTAGGCAGGCAGATAATTGTACTTGTCTTTGAACAATCTTGGCGGCCTTTTGTACCACTTTCCTTTGCGTCCTATGTATTTGGTTTCTCTAGTCCTGGCCAAGAAGTTGGCAATGAGGATGGTCTCCAAGTTGTACTCTGAATAGGCCAGGTTGGGGGTATTCAGTAAAGTGCATAGGTCCAAAGGCGGCTCCCGGGGGACAGTATAATGCCTGGGGCAATTTGGCAGATTGGTCTCGGGGGAGGGCGGCAGCCTGGTGGTCTACTTGACTGGAATTAAGATGGAAGATCACTAAGACTAGATAGGGTAAGATTTGTTCAAACCAAAGGTTCATAAACTTTATTATCAAAAATGACAATGTGGTCTTCACCATACTGCCGGGGTTTTTATACCATGGGATTTTGCTCCTTTAATTTTTGCAGGGCTCAGGTTTGAAGACAAGGTACTGGCGGGGCATGGATCTTGGCTTAGAGTCTTGGGGGAGGGAGATCCAGGTAGTGCCTGCTCTAGTGAATATAAGTGGCAATGCTTTGTTCTGCCGCCACTGTTCACTATGTCACCTGAGTAGTTCAATTGTACTACCCTCTCTGGGCGGCATGCTGGCAGGTCATTGGCAGAGTTGAGAATAGGGTTTGGTTTAACCTTCTTAAGGCAAGTTGCAACCTCTGCATAGGTTTGGGTCTTTGGTGGCTTAAGGTTAGCATCAATATGATGACTATTTGGGGAATTTTCCTTGGGAGACTGGCAGGTCTTGGAGTAACATGTTAACTCAAGTATGAAATTTAGCAAGTTGGCGGTTTCTTGTCCACTTTGCATGACTTGAGTAGTCTTTGGAGGGTCCTCTGTAGTAGGCCAGCAGATTGCGGAGTAATTCATCAATTTGAGCCTGTGTCTTAACGGATTGGCGGGTCCTGGACTGGTCTGGAGGGTTGGATCCACCTTCTGGGAACCAGGGTTCAACTCTTGGGTTTTCAATACAAGTATTGAAATGTCATTCATGACACTTACGTCTACCTCAATGCCCGTAACCTGAAGTTGAAGATTCCAAGCAAGAAACTGGGTCCCAAGAAGATTGGTCCTCTCAGAGTCCTGGAACACCTCTCCAGCCTGAACTATTGACTTGAGCTACCTGCTGGTTCCAGTGTACATGATGTATTCCACGTGGATTTACTTACTCCCTTTGAGGGCAACCCTGATGCTCTGTCAGGACGTAATCCCAACCCGCAGATTGTCTCAAACACCTTTGAATGGGAGGTAGAGGACATCATTGCACATTGTCTAGTCAAGTACAAGGTGCAATACTTGATCAAATGGCTGAATTATGGAGAGGAGTCAAATTCCTGGGAACCCGTGGAGAACCTCGCCAACTGTGAACAGGTCCTGACCAGGTTTCATTCCCAGGGAGATTCTTCCCTAGGTGAGGGTAGTTTCAGGAATGCCTTTGTTATCCTTCCTGACAACAACAATGAAATCTTTATCAATCAAAGTTCAAAAAATCTTTCTCCCAATTTGGAGCCTTTTTCAGGCCCTAAAAATGGTTCATTAGTAAGTAATATCAGTTCTGAATTACCTTTGAGTTTTCTTAGGTCAACCCTGGAGGCCTTTTCTTTGACCAACACGGGGATCAAACCTGGCCCCTCTTGTTTAATGTCTTATCACCTAGATAACGTTAATAACTTAACTTTGAACTTACCTTGGATTTCGCTCAAAAGTACTGGCTTCAGCCAATCAGAAGTTACGCCCAAGGCAGGACTTCTCAATTTTGAAATCATTTTGAAAAGCAGTTTCAATAAGCAAAAGCGAGGCTCCATAGTTGTTTTGATTAATCAAAACAACGGAGCCTCTCCTTCTGGTAGGTTGCTCAACCACCAGGAGGTGCCCCAAGCTGGGACCTCTCCAACAGCTGGGGAAAATGACTCCTAGCTGTTTGGGGAGGCCTAGCAGGGATCATGGGTTTAAAAAGATATTTATATTGTATGTAAATTGTAAACTCAGTTTCCAAGCTTCTCTTGCCAATTTTCCCCAACATTATTCCAACTGCCACTTGAAAATGCAAATTGGACTTCCACTGATAGCCTATATAAGGCTCCATCTTCCAGTATTTTTACTTGTTCAGTTAATAAAGTCAATTTACCAACCTATTTGATTTATCTTTTTGCCTGCTCTTCAAATCCTGAAATCAAACACCATTATGCTACCCAATTCATCCCAATGGGAACCATTTGGGTATAAATGGTTGGTTTGGTTGCTCCTTGTTCAATCCCTTATTGCAAGCCTATCTTTTGGAACCAGAGCAGATTCTGGTTCATCTCCTCCCAATTACTTGGAAAAGTTGTGGCGCCAAGTGGTACCAGGTGTATGATACACGCCACCCCACTGTCACAGAATCCCCCCATCACAGAGGAACCACATGTCATGGGGGCCAGTCTGCCCAGCCCTTCATGATTTCATCCCTTGGCTTCTGTGTTCCTTCTAAGTTATCTTGGAGCTTACTTCCTGTTAGGAAGATTCAATCCCCTTTTGTGTTGATACTGTCTTATTGGAGAATTGTTCCATATGGGGATGGTCTCCCTTCCAATTGGTTCTATAATTACAGGGTTGAACCCATCTGCGGCCATACACCTTTTGGGTGGTATGTTTCCAAGCAGATGGGTTCCTGACAAAAATGATGTGGGTGTGTTTTTATTGGAGGTCAAACATAAGGTCATAATTAAAAGTAAATCATCATTTGTTACTTTTTAACTATTCTTTTATACTAGCTAAAATAAAATAAAAATGAAAAGCAAGTCCAGCCAAACCAAATAGAATATCCCATAGCTAATTATATCCATATTTCAAAAATAAAATCTGTACAGTTAAATCACACTATAAAAGTCAAATTCTTAAAAATCAAACCCTATAAAATCAATACAATTAAAATCAAAGATTTCTGTCAGGGATGCACTCATTAGGGAGCCTTTCTCCAATTGAATGGAGAAGGGCTCCCAAGTTAAACTTAACTAAAATGGAGCCTACTGGAATTCCTATCATTAGCATACAGTAGTTTTAAAAGCTATGGCAACAACTGAAAATACCTCAGATTTAAACAAAATGATTTCAGATTTGAACAAAATCCAAGTTGCGCAAGATTCAGGATTACATTAATTCAAATAT